>JABSTQ010005186.1:0-60851 GCA_013358835.2 Ixodes persulcatus
ATAATGTTTTTATTGTGTGAGAATGTCGGTGCTCTTTCTGAGACAAAAGTAGAGCTCTTCTGGGGAGAATTAAATTGGAGTCTTGAGCTTTATCCTTACCTTGCACTTTGTTTTTTCGGGCACGCTGTGTCATATTACGAGCCAGAGTGCGAAAGAAAGAAACTAAAACAAAAAATCTACGCGTCAGTGCCATAGGTCGGCATTTTAAGCTGTCCTCACTCTAACTCACGACCAGTTATTTTTCCTTAATCAGAACTGACGCCTACTCACGATCACAATTTATTCAAAACGGTCATCACCCAGACTCACCCTCACGGTTCAACACAAACCCAAAACTCACTCGCCATTATCATCAGGTCGTCACGCTAACAGATCATCACGGTCATCACGCTTACAGGTCATCACGAATCATCAGACTCACCAGGTCATCAGACACACAGGTCGTAACGCTCCCCCTCCATCATGCTCACCGTCACCGCACTCACAGGTTATCACAAATCGTCAGACTTGCAGGTCATCACACTCACAGGTCCTTTTGGTCCTCACGCTCACAGACCGGCCTGCACACTCACAGGTCCTCACACTCACAGGTCCTCATGGTCCTCACTCACAGGTCATCACAGTCCTCACACTCACAGCTCCTCATGGTCCTCACTCAGGTCTCATGCTCATCACATTCACAGGTCCTCACGGTCCTCACACTCACAGGCCATATATGTGTTGATGTATATATGTACATAGTCACTGCTGAGTATTTTGTTCTATTTTGTTGTTTGCATTTCTTACCTTGCTTATCTTTATATTTGTATTCTTGTTTGCTACTAACGAGCGCACCGGTGCTTAGGCTTCGGCTGTTACTGGGTACAAAACATAAGTGTTATTATTATCACGGTCCTCACACTCGCACAGGTCATCACGCTCATCACACTCGCATGTCCTCCCACTCTCAGGTCATCACGCTTACATGTTGCTTTCTTTGTGTTTTTCCTTTGTTTCTCGCAAGCCGTTGGTTTGTCCTTGCGTGAGTCGTGCTGCGGATTAGGGGAAACTACCCCAAAACAGTGAACTTCTGAACCACTTATTCAATTTGAAAGAAATTTATTATGTTTATGTTTATGCTCTGCGCATTTGTACCAAATTTTGTTAACCTGGATTAATTACATAAGAAACTCTAAATGCAAGCTGACGAAAGTGGGTGTGTTGAACTTTCGCATGCTGACAAGGGCGGCGGTAAAACACAAACGCGCCTCCGGACAGGTTACACACACAATGTTCGCAGTGATTAGAAAATTGCCTCGCTGTGCATACCTCGCTCATTTGTACACAAATAAACGATTACTACATTACATTACAAGTGGGGGTGATTGGTCATGTATTGGGTGAGGAGTCCTAATATGTGTTCAGGTAAGTCGTTTTTAGCCGAGCGGGGGTGAAGGGCAGCAACAACGCAATGCTGGACAGATTTTTTGTTGTTGCTATGTCGCGTTTTCTGTATCATTGAAGAAAATTCTCAATAAATATTCGCCTGGTGTCTGTTACTTCCGTTTCTTACCTTGTCTCACAACATTGATCAATCCATTGTAAATTGTGAAAAGCACTTAAGATTACTGTTAATCATTCGTGACAAACACGCAAAAAAATATGTTCGGTTAGCTGAATTTGTGGGAAGTTCGGAAAGATGCTTAAAACCCTCGCAGAGACAATAATTTTGCGTTGTCTATTAGCGTTATCAATGATTTTCTTTGTTCTGTATCCTGCGGTTGTCCGCAGTGGTTTCAGCAATACTTTAGATCGGTGACGAGCCCAACTATGTGGTGCATCGCGCTTTCGCAACTTTGAAATATGCAATACATTTTCGGTTGAATATCACGAACCTTGATATTAAACTTCTGTCTGACAGACACAAGCCTGACGGAAACGCATAATTTTTTTGTTCTCGAGTTTTAAGCTGATACATAATTTATATTCATAGAGGTTAAATATTTTTAGCATTCTGATCTTTCGAAACAAGCCCTCACTTTGGTAGTCATAAGGCACATCACAAATAACTCTCAATATTTGTTTTTGCAATATATATAGTTTCTGCAAGTTTGTGAACGTCGCATTACTCCAAGCGAGGCTACAGTAATTTAAATGGGACTGAAACAGGGCATTATATATTATTAGTTTTACATTAATGGGTAAAGAAGAACCGTGACGGTATACTAGTTCTATAATGTGACAGTTTTGTGCTAAGTGATCAATGGGGTTATCCCACGACATTCGTTCTGAAAAGAAGGTACTCCGAGAGTTTTAAAAATGCTAACAATTTCTATTGGGACAGAATGCAATACAATACAATTCATTTTCTCAGTACTAATGTTCAGACCATTATCTCGTGCTCAGGCGTACAATTTAAACAATGTTAAATTGGCGACATCAATAATTTCATCGCTGCTTGTGCAAATAAAAAATATGCTGCTGTCGTCAGCATATATTACAAATTTTTCCGATGGATTTATATTGACAATATCATTTATATAGATATTAAAAAGAAATGGCCCAAGTATAGTCCCCTGTGGGACGCCAGACCTAACTGGTTTGATATCAGATGAATGTTTACCACTGGAAACATACTGATTACGATGGTGTAAATAGGACCTCAAAAGCGATTAAGGCGAACTGTGAATACCATAAAAATCAAGCTTACGCAGTAATATATTGTGATTATGTAGTCAAATGCTTCTGTAAAGTCGGTAAATACACCCAGAACCAGCTTTCCCTGGGTTCTGCAGCGCGAGCTTTCGCTCCACGTGATCCGAGATGGGTGTGCGCTTTAGCCCACTCAGCCACCGATCCCTTACGCTCGCGTACAGTGGAGCGATCCTGTCAAGAACCTAGCTTACACATATATATATTTTTTAGATAAATATCCAAAAGATGAACCACCGGATCATAATTTTTGCGATCTGTCGTGGAAACACCCTGGTGATGATGGTTCTAGGGGAGCTTGTGGGTGAGGGTGAGACGTAGCTGGTGTTGATGATATCTGTTTTTCTTCATTGCAGCGGCCGCTTGTGGGGTGGTCTTGCAACACAGCAACATTTTCGCACACAGACCGGACACAACGGGGACACACGGGATGAGGACTAGAGTTTGCAGGCACGTCTCCGACGAGCAGCCAGATAGATGATGACGTCTGCCAGTTGAGGCTGTACTCCGCACAGCAGCAACGGTCGTGTAGGCCTAACTACCAGCTGGCGAGAGATTAGAGAGCTTTAGCGGATCGTTTTTTTGCCCCGATAACGACACCCGATAACGATACTATGCATGCCCAAGGCCGCCGGAGGGGAGAGGAGGTATCGTTATCGGTTGAGGCTGTACTTCGCACAGCAGCAACGGTCGTGTAGGCCTAACTACCAGCTGGCGAGAGATTAGAGAGTTTTAGCAGATCGTTTTTTCGCCCCGATAACGATACCTCCTCTCCCCTCTGGCGGCCTTGGGCATGCATAGTATCGTTATCGGGGCGAAAAAACGATACTATGCATGCCCAAGGCCGCCGGAGGGAGAGGAGGTATCGTTATCGGGGCGAAAAAACGATCTACTAAAACTCTCTATTAGCATGTAAGCGACTGTGAATGGACCTTTTCCACGTACCGACAGCACCAGGCGGTGGCTGCACGAACTAAAAATCGAGGAAGTGACCTACCTGCGCTACCAATCGATAATGGGAGCTACACTACCAGTTTCTTTGCTCTCTGAGCAGCGGCGTGTACCCAACGCGACTTTAAACAGGGGCATCCGTGGCGTCCACCTAAACGTCGTGTTTTTCTTTCCGTCCACTTTCTTTTTTTGTCTAACACAATTATATATACACTGCAATTACGTGTTCTACTCGTTGATTCGCAACCTCCATTCTGAATTTCCTAGATTTTTCGTGCCGACTTCCGCCACTTGGCATCGGGTGCTCGCGCGTGCGCAGAACGCTTCTCGGAAAAGGTCCATTGCGGGCGCGTAAAGAATTGATATGCTCATGGATTAGTGGGGACAGACGCATGCAGGTGACAGATGTCTTTGTTAGACACAGCCTCCGTATGGTAACAATTAAGCGCCTGGAGACAAGCGAGAGATGGTAGCTTGTTTATCCTCATCTTCCTAATCTGGCATTGGGTGGGACTGGCCTCAGACGCTCCACGTGAAGCGCCTGCGGACTGGTCCCAGTGCTCGGGCTGCAAGCCTTGCACGACGCTTCGTTCGCCTTGCACGGCGTGACTTACGCAACCACGCGGTCAGTCGTCCAGCCGCCTCGATCGAGCCTATGGGTCGTCAAGCCCAGCATAGTCGGTACTATGCTGGCTCTCCCCTCCGCCCCCCCCCTTCCCCCTCCCCTCCTCACCTTCCCGTCCCGAAGCATAGGTGTCGACTGCGGGGGCGCTGGGAGCTCTTCAGAGTTTCCAGAAAAGGAGGGGGGGGGGGGGGAGGAGGAGGGGCAGGTTGCATACCTCTCGTCTCAAAATTCCGGTGCACAGACACCGGAAAAGTCTTTCCACGGCGCCGTTTTTGTTTTTCGTTCCTGCAAGCGCTGCCTGAAAAAACGCTGTGAAAAAAAGGCTCAGAATTCTCGAGAAAACAGGACAGTTGGAAAACGAAGGGCACGGAAAACGAAGGTAGTGTAGGAGAAAGCAGACGGATTGCCAGAGAGGTGAGGGAGGTGTAGTTTCTCTGTTTTTCGCCTCGAAAGAGACGCAATGGTGCTTCTTTTTTTCCTCAAACTCTTTCTCTCTCCCTTGGTGACCACATTTTTTTTTTTTCTTCCTAAAGCTCTTCCTCTCTCTTGGTGAGGAGTTGGTCCAAAGCTTTGGTTGGTCAGTTGCCCGTTGAAGTTGAGTGCGACTGAACAAGAATCAACTTGCCGTCTGGCGTCTGGCTCCCGGCGGCGTGTTTCCGATTGCCTAGACCAAAGCCATGGGTACCTAGGTCCAGGCAATCGGAAACGCGCTGCCCGCATAGGTAACTTTAGCAGGTGTGTAAGCATGTGCCAGAGCATTCTTGCAACCGCGTACCGACATGTGCACACGCTCACGTAAAGGGAAGGGAAGCGTCGTTCAAGATGCTGATGCTCGAGAGAGCATTTAAGAGCTTTGCTTCCCCAGTACTCACTGTGTGAGACAGGACGCTCGCAAATTCGTGCTGCTACAGCAGCATAACGTGCATTTGGATCCTCAAGACACATCAATCATTTACGAAGACGTTCGTCCAGATGCTGTCGTCGTTAATTCCTTACCCCCACCGACGCAGCAGTACTTGACGCTCTGGTACTTATGCGCCTCACGCATCTTCATCGCAGTCTTGCCCACTCTTTTCTTTGCGGCCTCGATGGTGCGTGCATCTCTTTTCTACAAGTGCACAAAGTGAGTCGGGGTAAAGGCAGTGATCTTTGCTTCAAGTTGCGTAAAACTTGTGAACCGATCGCTCACGTGGAAATCCACTTCTGTGGCAACCAGGGGTTCAAATAACGCCGACGTCAACGGTGACTCCGCCTCGACAATGTCCGGCACGGCCGTTGCAGCCGGCACCCCGTAGAAAGCTGCTGAAGGACCATTGACGAAGTCGTCATCCGACTACGCCATTCCATCCGTAGGTTTTGCCACGTAACTGGTAGCCGGTCAGGAGATTATGCCGGCACACGACCGGTTGCGAAGGTGGCGCCACCATACTGCCGGCATAATTTTTCGGAGCAGAAAATACCGGCTGCCGACAAAACCTCCACTCCCTTTGGTCTTTGGTACCGGCATGTCCAGCAGGCCTTGAACCAACTTTGGATTGGATGAAATACCTTTCACTCCGATGATGTCACCCAGAAACTGTATTTCCGTTAGGCCAAACTGACATTTCTGTGCATTAAAGGTTAAACCAGATTTTTCAGCAGCTTTGAAGGCTGCCACTAAATGGTTATCATGCTCTTGCCGCGTCGTGCCCCACACCAGAATGTCGTCAATATACACGTGCACGCCATGTAGGCCATAGAACACTTGACTCAGTGTCCTTTGGAAAACTTCTGGCGCCGACGAAAACCGAAAGGCAGCCGGAGGCAACGGTATCTGCCAAAAGGAGTTGCGAAAGTACATATTTTTGTAGTTCGCTTGTCCAGTGGTATCTGGTGGAATCCAGAGTTTGTATCTAGGCACCTAAAGTAGACGGCGCCGGCCAGTTCTCCTATGTCTTCCCGCTCGGGAAGCTAGCAATGCTGCCTCTTCATACGCTCGTTAATTCTTCTTGGATCCATGCAGACCCGAAGCCATCTTTTTTCTTGACCAAAACCAAAGGGCTTACCCAATCGGTGGGAGTGTCTTCCTTTTTGACGATTCCCGCTCGCTCCATTCTTTGGAGCTCGTCACGAAGAGGCTGACGAAGGGACAGGGGCACCCTCCTGGCTTGCTGGACGACAGGGGTGGCACCAGGCTGCAGGACCATGCTGTGGGGCTGCTTCAGGCAGCCTAAACTTTCGATAAGGTGCCTGAAATCTTGGTAGCCTTGTACTCCTCCGAAGTACTGATAGCGCCCACTGTGCGCTGCACAATTCCTAAGGCTTCGCTTCCGTCCAGTCCCAGTATGGCCTGGCGACCATCTTTCATGACAAAGAATTTCACACTTTTAGCAGCGTTTCTGGCGGTCACCTTCTGGCACTTCGTTCCAAAGTTGCTTACGACTCCTCCTGTGTACGCTTGCAGGACGGAGCTACTGGGCTTCAGGGCTTCTGGCGCTCGCAGATTTTTGTACACAGAAAACGCTAGCAGGCTGACTTGAGATCCGGTGTCAACTTTAAAAAAAGACTTCTCGAGCAGAAACTTGAGCTTTGATTATCCATTCGTGGTTTCCGTTTTTGCTGCCTATCTCAAGAACGTCAAAGTCATCATCGACATCATTTTTGCATACTTCGCCAACTACAGTCGAGCTGGTACAGCAAATCGTGAAGTGATTAAGCTTCCGGCATGAGTTGCATTTTTTTCCGTAGGCGGGACACCGTCTGACTTTGTGTCACCGATTGCATTTTCCGCAGCGTAATTGCTTTTTGGTCTGCATTGCTGCGTTGCTATGCCAGTTGTTGTGAGACAGCATAGATATCCGGTTGGCCACCTTGTTCAAGACTGTTTCGTTGCGCCAGAGTTTCCACTACTTTGCACTTTCTTGCCTTTAGCAACGTTAGGCCCCACTCCCGAAGCATTTTCTCGCGAAGCTTAGAATCATTTGTGTCAAACACGATCTGGTCTCTGATCATTGAGTCATGCAGTTCTCCAAAATTGCACTGGTCGACTAGCTTTATCAGGTCTCGAATAAACTTTTCGACGGGTTCTCCCTCGGCTTGCGCTCTCGAGCGGAATACATAGCATTCATTGCTCACTTCGGCAAAGTAGGCTTCAAACTTTCTGACGTGGGTTGCGTAGTCTTCCCCGTCTTCAAACTTGAAGTTGTTGAAGACGTCGAGTGCTTCGTCGCCAACAATGCTCAGTAGAACTGCAGCTTTTGCAGCTTCACTTCTTGGACATTCTTTTTCGCCTTAGCATTGAGAAACAGCTCGACCTTCTGCTTGAAGACCTTCCAGTTTTCGAAGAGGTTGTCCGACAGTTGTAAGGGCTCCGGCATTTTGAACAGATCCATCGTCGTTGCTGCGCCGTCTAACTACGCTTAGGCCCATACCACCCACTTCTGACACCATGTATCAGGATGATAAAGAGGCAGTTGACAGCATGGTGTGCAGAGCAATAAGATAGTTTAATGGACGTAGGCGGTATTTATCAGATGGCGCCGGGTGCATTGTGCACGACTACAGTCAAACCTGTTTATAACGAACTGCAGAAAACGCTACGATCAGTTCGATATAGCAAGTAGTTCGATATAGCAAAAACTATTTACAACGAACTTCCACGATGCGTTCGTTGTAAGGCGAGAGCTTCTCTTTCTTTTCACCTCCGCCTTGTAACGATGCGCTGAAAAGATTTCTTTTTTTTTTTTTCTTGCCTGCGTGCAGAATTTGTTTTTTAGCTTATCTCCCCTTCTGAATCGTTTCTCTTCGCGAGTAAACGCACTGGGATGAAACTTTTTTTTTTTCTTCTATGCGTGCGTATAGAGTGAATTTTTTAGCTTTCTCCCCCTCTGAATCGCTTCTCTTCACTGAATTTTGTTTGCAACTGGAGCTTTTGGAATTTTCTTTCTTTCCTACTTTTTGGGGGAAAGGGACAGGCTAGAAGACTAGAGAGTTTTAGTAGTCCGCGTTTCCCCCTCCGCTACGAAGGAACCGCCACTGCGTCTGCGTGCCGATGGCCTTGGCAGTAGAGTTCCGGGTAGCGGAGGGGCTCAGCGGAGGGGGAACCACGGTCTACTAAACCTCCATATTGTTTGCGCATTTTTGGAAGCCTTCCCGGGTGGAAAAGTTTGATATAGCCAATATGTTGTTTGTTATAATAAGTACTTTTACACACATTTTATTTAAATTTTCCGTGAGTTTGATATCGACAATAATTCGCTGTATGTGGGTTCGTTCTAAACGGGTTTCACTGTAGTGCATTGTCACGCGAGGCGTTGTACATGATAAGCCCGATACACCCATGGTCACCTAAAACATGTATTCCTCCGGCCCAGTATTTCCTCTCGCCTAAATCATCCTTGTAAAGTTTAAGTGCACTTTTTCTAGAACGTCTACAAAGACTTACCTCTTTCACCGTGCATTTCTAATTGGAAGTCTGCCCTCTAGCTTTGTGATAACAAGTGGCTACAATTATTTCACGCAGGGGGTTGTTCAGTTGGTTGAATAAAATCTGTATAGAGATGCTTTTTTCTTCATGTCCTGAATCCTTTTAGGGGCGAAGCTCCTTAGGGGCTAGCCATGTCCGTCTGCCGTCCGCTGTAGGCCCGCCGTCGGGTGCTCGTGCTTCTGCTCGTGAGCACGTGAGCACATGCTCACGTGCTCGTGTAGGGAAAAAAAAAAATTGGGAAAAAAAAGATGAAAAAATTTATGAAAAAAGAAAAAGAATAAAAAAAAGAGTAGGGGGTTCCGAGATGCCATCCCATCTGTCTGCTTAAAAAAAGAAAAAGAAGAAAACCTCACATTCTCCTACTGACATGAATGAAAAGGCTCGGCATGCTGCGGCTCGGCGTCTACGCAGACAAGCACCACCAGAGCTTCGCCCCAAGCAACATCATTCCCCACGTGGAGATGCGGTCAATTTTTTCCCCCAATTTATTATTAAACATGTGACTTTGATGTACCCCCTTATGTAATGCTGCTTCCATAGGCATTTGAGGAAAAAAATGAAATGGAATCATACCAACCAGAGCTCGGCGTTCTGACGTCCCCTCTTGTCTCCTCCTCCCCTCGTTTGCAAGCATGGCGTCCTGACTGACCGCCGCCGCCCGCCCGCCCCGCCCCGCCCCGCCTGCCCCCCCCCCCCCCCCCCCCCGCCCCCCGAAAAAAGCGATTTCGTTATAACGAGGGATTACTATCATAATGTGCTAAACTTCTGCAGTTAAAGGGACCATGAAACGATTTTGAAATCGAATTTCATCCACCGATCGTCGTAAAATGTGTGAAAAGAAACACAAAAATAGGGAGCCAAAAAAAATTCTTCGCTATAGAACTTTTAAAAGAAAACTGGACTCTTTTGCGCCTTCTTTCCTTCGAAAGCTCTCTGCCTTTTCACTGCGATGCATCCGCGGAAACGCAGCACGTCAGCCGAATCCACGTCGCCTATTGGGTAAGAGCCTACCACACCAGCAACGCGATCGTAAACAATAGATAGCCGGCGAGTGTTTCCTAAAAGTTTTGTTAAATAATATTCCGATCCACATTTTGTAGCATAATTAAAGATGTGACGAAAATTGCCAAATTCGATAATGCTGAGAGTCAAGCACCATCTATCGTGTGGTAAACGAAGCAACTACTGCACCTGCGCAGTAAGGCCGACCACAGTGGGGCCGACCGGGCAGACAGTGTCGCTCAGTTACTACTTCGCGACGACCACAGAACGTTTATTTTTCAACGTGTTCTTCTCGCGCGTCCCGACTTCAAGCAGCAAGAAAAAAGTACTTGAGACAGACCACGACGAACAAGAACGCTGGATCCACAAACACCCGAGAAAAGCTACAACGGCGACGAATCCACCGGCTCCGACCAAGCGAGTTGGCGGATAGGCCTAGCGGCCTAGCAGGCACTCCAACTCGGAACAGCGTCGCTTCAACGGTACTTGGCCAAGACCGTCTGCCCACGACCGGCTGGCGTGCTGAATGGAATATGCCCGGGCGACCCTTGTGGACTCTTCCCGTATTATAGTTTGATCGCTGACCTCAATTTTAGATTAAGAGGTGAGGTCAATCTCTTCCCCTTGTTTTCCCAGGCAGTGTTGATGAACACTGTCGTCGAAAAGGGACTCTCGTCGATTCTATGTTCTTGTTTTGTGTGATATAGAGCTCAAATAAACGCCGTATGGATTACCTTCGTAACACGGTATGTACACTTTGTTATTAGTATGCCATTTTTTATTCTGACATGACTGCACGTCACTGTCGAGCTATAACATTTCGTGGGAGCTACGTGCAATGCCGGTCCAACCTTCCTTTGCCGAGTGTCACGTCAGTATCGAGTTGCAATCGTAAAAGATTGGTCCCGAAGCGCTTACCAACAGCGCAAATACAGCACTTCCATCAAACGCGCGCGTCCGCTCCGAGTGTGAACAGGTATTTACGTGGCTCTTGCTGAGACTGTCGTAGTTCAAACGTATCTTTTTTAACGTCGGCTCGCTCCTGCATCTCCGAGGCTGCGAAAAACGCCGCGGCAATTTGTTTCCATCTACGTCGCTTTGCAAATGACTGACATGGGCCACCTTTTACCAACAATGACAGTTGGGCTGGAGTCTTCACCGGAAGACTCGCCGCACTTCCCAACAGGCATACCGGCGTATGGGACTAGTCCCATGCTGTCGCTGTAACGCAACATATCTCATTGAATTTCGCTCAGCTGCGATGTGTCCATGCCTATCGCGGCGATGAGAGGCGCCGATTCCGAAAATACGTCGGTGACATCAGCGCCATCAGCGCAGTAAAACCTACCGGCACACCGCCAACTCGCCGCCACTAACGCTCCCATCTCCTACAGCCGAGAGAGCTTCCGGTTCCGGAAACAGGGTACGTCACGACCGTCAAAATTACGCCGCAGCTTGTTTTGCGGTCAGTTGGAGAAAAAGAAAAAGTCGATATTTCATTAATTTTTTGTGTAGAAGTTAATGAACAGAGACGAAAACGGATGCCTGTTCGGCATTCAATGAACATTGACGGTTTAATGTAAAAGTTATCTGGCAAAAGTAAAAAGGTCATTTCATGGTCCCTTTAATTTTGTAGCACGATTTGATTATGTTTACCGTCGGCACACCGAATGCGTGTGAGGACGTTGGTTGCGGTGAGGACGAGCCACAGGGATCAGCGTTAGCACTGAGCCACATTGATGTATAGATGACTAAGACAGCACGAGGGTTCAAAGGTCAATTACTTATGACAACTCAGGTTTATACTAATAGTGGCAACACATTGCCGTAAGTGCATATATTTATGATTGCGCATTTAAGATTGGAAGGTGTCTACACTCGTCAGCGTAAGGAGACTGTGTTTTCTGAAAGCATCGGCCTTTGTATTCGTAATATATCGAAAACAGCTTGTTTATTATGTGAGGGGACTCATGGAGGGAATAGGCAGCATACCTTTAACTTTCATTTTATCCGATGCTGGGAAAAATGGCACGTCAACATCAGGCGATTTGTTAGGTCATAACATCACATTTGTCTGACGTTCAATCATTCTTGCGATATAAACATTCGGTTTACTTATACATTTTAAGAAACTGCATACCATGCTCAGTCCCATTTCAGCAGTCTTTCAAGTGATTTATTGTCTTAAGATAACCAGTTTAATTCGCTTAATTTATTTTAACACAAAGGTTGGGACTTCCCGTGTAAGAAACTGTTGCAGACAGCTTAAGAGAACAGAGTTTTAGAATAGCGTACACAAAATCTTTGTATAGACGCTTTACACACGCGCCAGATTACAGCCGCAATTGCAGATTTTCCCTTCTTTTACTGAGGTGGCGAGACACTGATGCGGGCGTTGACGAGCCTCCACAAAGAACAATGCTGGGGAGAAGGACAGAGTAGAATCTAAATGGCCATAGCCTCTTCTGCTGTGGTAAGGATGAAGTGAAGTAAACAGAAGATAAAACAAAAACTGAAGGTCGGTTATGGCAGTGCCCATGCACAGCTTCTGCAAAGCGTCTATACTGAAAGGAGGAGCGTCGTCTCTATGAACCTATCTTAAACGCGCTTTGGACTTGGCGCATGCGCAATAATGACAGCACTTTTTTTTTTTCTTTTTGTATACGAAAACATTTTGCATACGTTGTTCAAACTCTCGCCGGTGCCTGGGGTCCGCAATAATTGACGGTGCAAAAAAGCTGTCTGCATAAAAACCAACAGAGTTCAGCATCGTCGATGGCGAATAAAGGTTTACTTTTAGTGGCTGGCGACGCCGAAATTTACACAGCGCATCTGTTCAAACAAATGAAGACATGTTTATACAGGTCCATGAAGTGGCGCCTACCGTCGTACTTCAGCCAAACTTTTTTAGCTACTTCTCCTGCGGCCGCACCCTTCAATTTTATTTGGCCAATTTTGCGGAAGTCAGAGGTCAGATTTAATTTGACAGGCCTGTCACTTATACACCAACTCATGTTTACAAACAAACCGGTGCGCCCCTAGCGGATGCCACCGGCGCCGCGCATGCGCATGGGGGTGTGGGCAAGAAGCTCGCCGTCGCCCATAAACACACCATTGAAATGCGATGTTGTCGGCGTCAGTGTGAGTCCCCCTGCCCTTTTTCGCGTTCAAATTGTTGGTTCTACGTCTTCCTGGCGATGTCTGACTATCTTGAGCGGTGTCAGCGAAATTACCGAGGCTCGTTACACCGCAAAACTTCGCGTGAATAATGTGACATGTGGCGATTCATTCCGCGTGGACGCTGCAGAATGTACGCTAAAGCCTGATTCACATGATGAGATTTCGCTCGTAATTTTCAGTCGCGATGCGCTCTGGCTGCAAAAGCGTGAACCGTAGCTGAGATGGTCGACGTCGATACTGACAAGCGCAAGCTGAATCGGACCAACTGAATTGGGCATAACAAGTCGGTGATGGTCACTGGTAACAATGACCAACATCTCCTTGTATCTACTGTTTACATCGAGCCTGCTTACCAACCTTCAAATTTAAGTCTTGAGGCCTGCACTTACTTCTTATCGCAAGTACCGGGCCAACAATTGGTCTACTGACCGGCGTCGTCTAAGAGAGCAGACGACAAGCAGAAACGTTTGAAAGAGCAGACGACAGTTCGAACAATCAGGCGGCCGTTTGAACTTGAAGACGCACTGAACGTAGTCCGCAGGTGGTCCGCACAACTTGACGGTTTTCTGGCGTTCATGTTGGAACAAAACAAATAAATCTGGTGACCACAAGTATCCGTGAATTCAACTCAAAGTGCTTCCCGCCCAAGCAATCGTTGTCCGACGGCGTCTGCTTTTCCCTTTTCACGGCACATATCCAAATTCTCGGACGATCCGAGCACGTGAAAACTGACCTTCAAACCTTTCTCGACACTTTTGGTACGGCCCCAGTCGCGGCGTTTTGACGAGAAGGCAGGTTTTTGTCTGGTTCCTTTCAAAACAACGCAGGAATACACGTCTGGCATGGGGACTTCTGCCCACAGCCCCAGACCGGAAGTGCGACCGACGCGCCACCACCGCGCCGTGACGTCACAGAGATGAGTTCGTGTATAGACCTTTTTGGCCTCCGTCGCATGGGCGCTGCCATCTTGGAATCACGTGACGCGGCCGCCATAAGGTGGCTTCAACTCGTCGCTCCACCCTCCCCTCCGCACCTTGGCGAAGGCGCGGCATTCGCGTTTTGCGTCGGGTTTCACCGCGTTTCTCGCCTTATTGTAAATTGCCGCCCGATGTTTACATTTACAACTGAATTGCATGCCATCATTATGTGCACGACTACATATGCAGTTAATTTTATAACCGATTTTGACTATTTTCACCGTCGGCATACCGGATACGCGTGAGGAGGGAGGAGATACAGATATCAGCGTCAGACCTGGCGCATATTGAGCCCAATTATTTATGACAACTTAAATTTACACAGTGATAGTGGCGGCATATTCGAAAAAAGTATAGTGCAATGTATATATGTATAATCGCGCATTTAAAATCTAAACGAATGTGACCAAAATACTACGCAGCATATGAAGCTATGTGTGTTTCCTGAAAGCCTCCGGCCTTGCCTTCATAACAAATTTAAAATAGTTGTTTTCGATTATATAGGACATATAATATACACAGGTGACGAACGTTTAACTCACATTTTATCTGATGCTTGGGATAATGGTAACGTCCACATCGGGCGATTTATTTCTGCACGACGTTACACCTAAATCTGTTAGACGGTCTTAAATCGTTTTTGTAATAGAAACGTTTGCTTGATTTGTTTATTTATAAATTTAGAGAAACTGTACACTATGCTCGGTCACATATCTGCAGTCATTAAAGGGTATTAACATTTTTGTACAAAATTTAAGTAATGAATTTTATTTATTTTAAACACAAAGACCCCTGTGAAATAATCTGTCACAGGCAGCTTGAGAGTGTGCTAGGGCTCGCATTATGTGATGCCGAAAAGAAGCCATCTACATGGAAATCACCCAAGTTCAGGGTTGTTGATTTTAAATCGCATCAGTTTGTATGGAGATCTGTCATGAAGGTTCATGAAGTCGTGCCTAGCATTCGACTTCTACCAAACGTACAAGAGATCACTTCTTTCGTACCCTCAATTTTATTTGGCAAAGTTTGTACAAAGACAAAATTTCAGATTTCAATTGACGGGCATCACTTATCTTATGTGCCAAGCACGTTGTAATCAAATGTCAGTAAAACAAATAGTTCATTTTCTAACGCCAATGTTGTTAAATGATGTTAATAAGTACTTTAGCAAGGTCAATAGCTAAATGAATTTCCCACCCGACCTAGGACGCGGACCATCGAATATATCTCGAGTACTTAATTTTTTTTAAAGAAAACAGCCCGAAACAATATCACTTATTTCTTAGAATATCTGCGTAATATAGGAGACATTTCGAGTTTCTGAAGTCCACAGAAAGTTGGTGTCCGCGAAAATCAGTCAGTGAACTTGCGACTTCGTGTGTTCTTCGCGATTTAGGAGGTTTTTAATCAGGTTGTGGACCTGCATTTTTACTATATATTTACTCATTAGTCTCTTCATTTGTTTATTCTTTCTGGAAACTAGGGTCAGTGGGTCAGGCCGTAGACGACGGAATCCTCCTTGTGCATCGCAGTCGTTACGCCGCCGAACCTGACCGAAATTAGCGACGAACATGACCAGATGCATCGTAAAGCGTTCGTAAAAAAGTCCGCGAATATGACTCGAAACCACTTCGTGGTTCTCGAATTGGCTCAGTAACACAGTTTTATTAGTTGTGCGCCATAACGGGCACATTTGTATGAAGAAATTAGGCGAGACTGACATAACACACCAACACGGCCGAGAGCGCGCTGAAACCGAAACCAACCGAATTGAAGCCATTCAATGGCGCCGAGTGCGTCAGCGCCCTCTGTCCGCTGGTCGGGTAACTACTGAGATGAAAAGGTCTATAGAACGAAGACAGGACAAAACATCTTTGCACTGGAAGCTTGAAGACTTATTCCGCCGACCGCATCGGCTAAACGGCGGCCTGGGTGAGGAGAGAAGGGAAAATCGTGGCGGAGCCAGAAAATATCGAAGGGAGAAGGAAATGTGCGGAGCGTTTGACAAAGGAAGAACTATTACCATCTCTCCGGGTGGCCCCCTCAAAAGGCGTCGCTTTCAGCGGACATTCCATAGAAAAAGGGTAAAAGCACAGGCGAGCTGGTGAAGAACTTCCATCGTAAAATCGTAAACACGAAAGAAAAAACCCCACAAAACAACAAGTCTCAAACACAGCTTCTGGTTTAATTGAACACAACCGCTCTTATATTTACACCCCGACCCTCCTCTCCAAAGCCAAAACACCTCCTCTCCACTCGGTCACCGACATCGCAGACTGAACCAATCACACGTGCTACCTCCCTTCCTTTCACACCAACCAAAAACTGACCCCGACAAGCTCAATTCAGATAAGACCAGTCACCCATGATAACAGGCATCTCAAACACAACCCCCCCCCCACCCCCAAAAAAAAGTAATGACACATGCTATTTCTTTTTCTGTCACATCAAACCAAAAAAGTGACCCCGACGACCTCTATTCAAAAACGACCAGCCACAGCCGATAACAGACATCAGTTTTTAGATGCGGAGCATCTCTTGCTCGGGTCTATGTCCCGCGGCGTCGTAGTCCGCACCCACACTACGCATGCGCAACTATCTCCGCAGAAGAGAGTGCGCATGCACTCTCTTCTGCGGAGAGAGTTGCGCATGCGTAGTGTGCGCAACTCTCTTTCCGACAGCCGGGCCGGGCCGGCTGTCGGAAATAGATAGCGGGCCGTGGGTGAGTCTAAGCCCAAGAGACAACGGGCCGGACTGGACCGGGCTTTGAATATCGGCCCGTGCAGACCTCTAGTCCCCTCAATGAATTTCAACAGTCGGCGACGCCTTTAACTTTCATTAATTACATACGTGCTCGACTGTCAAACGCAGCATTTCTGCTTGTCTACTTTGTATGTGTGTGTGTGTTGTTTTTTCTTCTTATTGCCTGTAGCCGACCCGGAGGAAGGGGGGGGGGGGTCTGAACCCCCCTTCCCCCGGGGCGGTGCGCCACTGGTACACAGTCTCTTCACACTAACACATCCCGTTCTGCGCTCTTTTCACCTGCACCAGTTTTTGACAGCCTGACGCCTACACCATTCGGCAGTCCCCATGGCTGACGGGCCGAAGAGAAAGGTCAAGTCCGCTTCCATGTCCGCTTCCTTGTCGCCTCCCAGCAACGTCACTCCTGGCGCTGGCAAGGAGTCGGCGGAGGCTGCCGGAGGGTGGAACACCAGGCGTTTCTGGTAACGCCTGCTGATATTAGTAACGTGCCTGGAACGCGTCATCGATTGGTGTGCGGTGGACGCGAAACAAATGACGTCAGGGGAGCTGTCGTGTCAAGTTGTCGGGTGTCGCGATCCTGACGATTGGCGCATCAAGTTTTCCCAAAAAAGCATGAGCTATTCCACTCTATGAAAGTGAATGTCCAGCGAAGCTGTTTAGCACACGACACAGACCCGCCCCGAGAAGCCAGAGGAAACTAGAGACGCGCGACGGGACCACCACCCCGGGAGAGAGGAAGGAAAGGAAACTAGGCACGCAAGCGCTTGGAACGACGACAAAGAGAGGGCGGTGCGAGCGTAGACATGGCCGACGCGGGTGGCACAGCGGCAAATCTTTGAGAAACATTGACTTAAAACGAAAGAAACACACAAGAGGACGAAACAGACGACACAGCTTTCGTACTTGCAACGACAGATTTACTGGGGCGGTTAGCCGCTCAGAGCTCGACTTGGGGAGGCGATGGGGAAAGGGGGGGAGGGGGATGAGGGGAGATGTAAGAAACACAGGAAGACCGCTGCGGGGGCGAACACAGCGGGCGGTCGAGAGTCTGGACCGTGTTGCCTCTCTCGTGGATGACACCTCGCGTCGCTTCGTGCCGTCGGGGGCGCGGCGGAGAGCGGGGGAAGGGGGGGGGGGGGGGCGTCATTGGAATTCCTTGGGGAAGACGCAAGACGGACCAGAGGGTCAAGCGAGAACAGAAGGCGAGAAGAAGAACAGAAAGCGGCTTTCCGGGGTTGTTTTTGTTTTTCCAAACCTTTAATCTCTAGTGCCGCGGGGGCTGGGGGACTCCCCAGCCTCGCAGGAAGCGAATCTCTCTCTCCGATAGTGAAAGGGATGGGCTGGAGAGGTTTGTTGTCGCCGACTTGATTTTTACGGATTCTATTATTTCTCTTCTGAATCGAGATCGCGGTGTCCCCGTATGATCTTTGTTTGGGTGAAATGGGGTGTACAAGAGGGGCAGTTTTTTGCGTGGACAACAACCGGATGCACGGAATCCTCGGGCGGGCTCGTGATCTCCCTCGCGTGTTCACGGAGACGGTCGTTGATACATCGGCCCGTTTGACCGATGTACTCCGCTCCGCACGAAAGAGGGATCGAAGATAGTAAAGCAACCTTTACTATCTTCCTGAGAGTCTACTGATTTTGAAAATGGTGCCTATTGATAACTAATCTACTGAAAATGCGTATCCAAGTGATGAGGCGTATAAGCTTTTGCGTAGAATGAAGCAATTTTGCATCAAATTCGGGACCCGAGTTTTTGTTGACGCACACGAAAAACACAGAACCCTAGCCATAAACAGCTTTGCTGTAAAAGTACGAGCGCACGTGAGTGCCGCTCTCGTCGCGAAGTTCAAGGTTCAAGGTTCAAGGTGGTTATTGGCTAAACATTGATCATATAGTCGAGAGGCTGAGGTAACCAAAAGTGCAGCAGTGTGCTGGTTACCTCCTCGACTGTATGTTAACAAGTTCTTCTAGCTGGTAACAAGTTAACAAGTTCTTCTAGCTGCTCGAGCTTCCGTGGACTGTGAAGCTGGATATTGATCTGAAGCAGAACAGGCGTGTTTGCCAGATCCACCACCACTGCTGCGACACCAGCAGTATCGCAGCCTGCGATAGCATGGCACTTCTATAACGTTGCCGGGCGGAAACCGAGGGACCGTGCACTTTGCAGGATGCGGTGAACACATCGGTTGGAGACGCGTTTCAGGTGCCCTAATAGCGAGTCAGGAGACACGGGACGCGCAGCGTGTTTCGAGCTCTGTAAGTCCGCCAAATTTAGGGTTCCGCTAAATTGAACGGGAAGCGGTTCCCCGCTATATTTAGCGGGAAAACTTGAACTACGTAACTACGCGCGATGTACATTCCCCCGCTAAGTTTAGATGGGAAACGGTTTCTAGTAAAATTAGCGGGACGGAAGTACACTAATTTTTACGTGTGACACTTTCGCGTTACACTTCCGAAACGCACTTCCGGATTACACTTCTGCGTTAGATTTTCGCTTTACACTTCCGCGTTAAATGTATCTTTTAACCTTTTTTATGTGGTTCTTTAATGTCAAAAATTTGATACTTTTCACCTTAAAAAAGCGACCATCGCGTCTCAAATTAAGTTTCCAGTCCAAAACAAATAACTCTCCGCCCAAAAAGCTTAGGGTAGTTCTCAATTCTTAAAGAAAATTCGATTAAAAAAAAAAAAACAGCTCAGTTTATTGTGTTGTATATCTGGTGTCCTTACAGGCAAATGGAAGCACGAATATTCGGGCAGATACCCAGAAAAGCAGCTCGTTCGGAAGCCTTCACAACGCCTTTCCTCTTTCTTGGAAACTGGT
Source organism: Ixodes persulcatus (assembly GCA_013358835.2). Classification (NCBI taxonomy): domain Eukaryota; kingdom Metazoa; phylum Arthropoda; class Arachnida; order Ixodida; family Ixodidae; genus Ixodes; species Ixodes persulcatus. The sequence continues at coordinate 19,485 of JABSTQ010005186.1, forward strand.
CGTGTTGCCTGCGACCACAGGCGGGGGAAGCTGCTCCCACCTCTTTCCACTTCAGCGGAGCAAGTGCGCTGAAAAGGAGGCGACTTCTTCTGCAGTGTTCACTCGGCTAAAGTGGAAAAAGATGGAAGGAGCATCTCCGGAACTTTTCACCCGTCACCTACATACCGCAACTCCAACGCCCTATTGGCGACTCCAACGCCGCGAAGCTCATGAGAGGAGGTCGTTTCAACTCTGTCGTCTGCTATCGCTGCTTGGTACTCGTAGGCAGCATAGAAACAAACATCGTTTCCAGTAATTAGTTTTATGCTTCCGCCGTGTTATTCCTACGCATTGACTAGAAGAAGGTATCTACCGTCGAAAAATCGCTATGCTTTCATGTGTAACACCGATTTTACGCTACAGTGCAAGACATTTATGGTGGTCTGCGTGCTGAACGTTGAAAACGACCTCCTTTCGTCCGCCATTTTGCCTGACCAGCGCGCCCCCTATAGTTCGGTGGAGTCGCGATATGGCGGGCGGTAGTTTCAAGATGGCGGAAGAGACTGGGAGAGATTTTCCATGTGCCCTCTCGCTGACGCTAGTCTGTGTGCTTAAATTAATTTATTTGACTGCAAATTCAAAACGATCAGGGCAGGAGCGTATCACAGATGACGGAGATGTTTTTGTGCGTTAGCAAAACGTGCTTGTATTTTTTTTTTTTAGGTTGCTGAAACATTACATAACTTCTGAGGTTTTCTGGAGGTCGAGCGCGTTTGAGGCGCCAGTCACGCCATTGAATGTGGCAAAATATACAATACAATAATATAAGCTTTATTTTTCCAAAAATACTGGAGGGATCCCCATTACTTTTGAGGGTGGTGAAACTATCGTGGTGTTGGCACTGTGCCTGGTCACCAATGCTCTAAAACGTGAGCCACACGGGATGAACGCCAAGCTCCGGTAGAGCAGCGTTCACAGTAGTGATGTCTCTCCGTCGCAGCTTAAAATATGCTGCCTGTTTGGTTATTCTGCCAAACGCATTTCAATGTAATAGCTTTATAAGGTCTGAAGCAGAACAGGACACGCCTGTTCTGCTTCAGATCGATATCCACACACCCTCGCGGTTTTAGTGCATTGCAAAACGTGATCAACCTGCGCCATGGTTACTAATATACAGGTTTAGCACAGCGTAACCGCAGGTGAGGCATTGCGACCAGAAACACTCGCTGTACCTTTGAAGCATGATTTTCAGCGCGCGCCAGGAACGTTGGCGTGCTAGGTAGCCTGCGGTAATGCTAATGAAGAAAGGAATAATAACGCCATCGGTGGTTTTAAAAGTTTAATTTATTGATTTATAAGAAGAAAATTTAAATATACAGCATAATACACCTATTTACCGTGTAATTCGCTTCGTCGCGACCCGTCTCGCAAAAACTGTCCATACAAACCACTCCTCACGATCGGCACACAGACGCGCTTAAAAATGCTGCGTGCAATTCTTTATTTGCCTTTGTAAATAACTGACAGCAGGTACGCGTAATCTGTCATGTTCTTTGTCAAACATGAACAAACTGTCATGTTCTTTGTCACGGCCTTTCAGCGCATAGAATGCTTACTTATTTCTGATATCTCTCGCTCGATGCACCGTTGAGCGAGCAGTCCTTTCCTACACTTTCCGGAAAGAATAGACTTTCCGTAGATCGTACGCAAGAACTTTGCACTACTAGAAGAAGCTTTTGCCGTCACGTTGAACAAAGATTGTGATTGAGACCGCAGGACCCGCAATCCGCAGAGTATACGATCTACTAAAAGCCTCTAATGAAATGAGACATCCCGGTTCCTTCGGGCAACGCTGTTGCAAAGCGGACCACAACAATCCCTACTTTAACGCACTCGCTTTTTCGTGAAAACTGCGTGATCTATGAACAGGCCGACCAGAACAGCAGCAGAACGGCCGACAGTCCCTGCCAGTGGCGTAGCCAGGATTTTATTTCAGGGGGGTTCGACACCCCCCCCCCCCCCCCCCCGCCCCAAAATACTGAACCCCCGACACTGCCTTTTGTCTGTGTCCGGACGACTGCTAAAAGCAAACAGTTAGGTTCATTCGCCTAGAGCATTCCGTTTTTTTTTTTTTTTTTCAACTTACTTTGAGATAGCTGGGACACCCTGTATATGCAATCAAAGGCGATTGCTTCCACCGACATAGATTTATTTGACGACGCTGCAAGCGGAAACCGCACTTCCGGTCTTGACTGTAAAGTGACGCCAGGGCTTGCGAGTTCCGCGATATAAAATGAAGGGTGGAGAGGGCGACTTTTTGATTTTTCTATTTAGGGCAAAGGGGAAACAGTTTGCGAAAAAGTCTGTTTGTCTTAAATGTCTCTCTTTCCTTATCGTAAATTAATAACCAACACGCTCAACAATCTACATGAACCAGGAGTTCACAACCTCTGCTGGTCCAGACAGCGCCTTAGCCGTAAGGCGTTGCACCGGACAGACACACAGCTTGTGGGTTCAATTACCGCTCCTGGGCATTCCCCCATCTCCCGACCCAGTGACCTTGCCCGCAAGGGCTCTTCTCACCCCCGCTCGGGGGACGGCGACTTGCTCTGCGGTACGCCATGCTCTGTGGTTAGCGGGGTTCGCGACACAAAGCACAAAGACCGATGCCGCCTTCCGAAAAGTCGTCGAAGCTGGATGAGACATCCGGGGAGCCCCTAATTGGAAAGCACCAAGGCTGGCGGGGTCTAAAGGCTATTACCTCTCGAAGGGGATCTTTTCCACCATCCCTACACAGGGGAAGAGAGGAGATCTCCACGATAGTGTATGCAGGCCGCAGGCGCCGGCTTTTACTTTTTCTCCCCATGTTTTCGGAGTTGCCGCGTCGTCCGCGGTTTCCTGACACTTTGCTTTACTTAGTTTTTTTTTTTTTTCTGGAATTTCACGGACGAAGGTTGTGCGATGTATTATACTGCGATATTAGAGCTGTGGTGGGAGGTAGAGGAGGTTGCGTGAGGACTTCAGAAAAGGTGAAAACGAAGAGCGGTAGGAGGCCCGCGTCGCGCAATAGTGGATTAAAAAAAGTGCGCTCCCCGGCTCTCTTTAGCTAGCGTGTGATCCCTTGATGCAAAAAACGATATACGACGACTAGTTCAACGAGCACAAAGCTTCCACCGCACTGTCAACTTAAGGCTGGTATAGGTACTAATAGGTACTGTCGGCCCGAGCCGCCCGAACTGCTCAAACGAGCTGGAAGTTGGCTGCGGAAGTCACGGTCCGGTGCGAAGCGAGAGGGGAAGCGCACTCGCCGTAGACCGCAACGGGGGTTCGGACGCCCGCTATCCCACAGTACGTGGGCTCCAGGGACGGGGGGACAAAGACAACGCATGTGACGAACAGAGCATTAGAAACATTTAATAAATTGGCTAATTAGATGGTGACAAAAGTAAAAGGATAATAGAGACACAGTCTCAATCCGGCGGAAGCATGAAAGAGAAACTTAATAGCTATGGGCAAGACAGAGAATACACAACAAGAGCACTGGGAACGATACCGCACTTTGGCGCAGTCCGGCACAACGAGGCTCGCAGAGGCGTGGGAGCACCTGAGGTCGGTCGCTTGCGATGGATTCTGTCTCGACGTGGACGCGGTGCGCCAGAGGCGGTGGTCGTTGGCTTTAGTCGCTGTTGCGTCACGGACGGTCGACGCATTGGGGCAGTCCGGCAGAGAAAGGCCGCACAGAGTAGGAGCGCAGAAGTAGATGACGTTCAGTGTCCAGACGCGTTTTCCCCTTTACCGCGGTGCCCGAGGCTACGCCCGGAGCCGAAAGGAAGAGCGGGTTGCGTTCTCGAACCTCTCAAGTCGACTGCCGCGCCGTTTCCCAGTTTCAACCGAACGGCGCTCTTTCCTAATAAAGTAAACAAAACACACCCACTCCCCTACAATCGCGATACAGTCACACACACACACAAAAAAAAAAAAAAATGACCGTCACAGCGGCGAAGACACTCGTTGCCCCGAGCTCCAAACAAAGTCAATACCAAAAACGCTCAACTGGGAGTCTGGGGCATCTGGCAAACTCATTTCCGAATTCCAAGAAGTGGTAGAGCGCCCAAGCATCGGGCAAAAGCGTCCCCCGAACGGGAGTCGCAGAGGCCATAAACAAGTCAAGTTAGGGTCCCAGTCGGGACCGGCGAGGTGCTAACTAGCGCCAACCAGGGAGTGCCACACCACCCGCGGCGACCACATGGCCCCGCAGGCAGCCGACGTGGCGCCCTTTACAATACGCGTGGCCCGGCGGGACCAGGCCGGTTTTTGTGACAGGAAGACACGCCGGAAAAAGAAGATTCAATCGCCACACGTCGACGATAAAACACGCGAAATTCCACATGTGAAATAAGGAAACAATGCAAAAGATCCTCGCTTTTTTCAGTTGTCAAAATGGTGAAAAGGGAGGCAGGAGAACCGACTAGTACGGGCTGGACGCGGTCTCCGGCTCTCGAGTCCCCCCCCCCCCCCCCCCCCGAATTTCGGGGGGGGGGGGGGGGTTCTGACCCCCCAAACCCCCCCCCCCCCTGGCTACGCCACTGGTCCCTGCCACCGCCTCCGCCGTCGTCCCCGCTCCTGTGGTTCTTCGTTCGTCCGCGAGAGGGCGAGCGGCCGGCTGGAGTTGCGAATAGAACAGCGGTTCTCAAATCTTTAGTCTTCGCGCACCCCCTGAGTCACTCGGAGGCCCCTCGGGGACCCCCATGCATTCTGCATCAGAGTTCTCGTGCGATAACATAGGAGGTGTTCTTTTTAGAGCGTTTCTTTATTTGGCGCAGGCCCCCACGAACGGAGGACCCCTGGGGGTAAAGGAGCGCCCTTCCCCTCACTCCCCTTCCGGTCATTTATCCTTGAAGGCCCCTGTACACTGGGGCCATAGCTTCCCGTAGCTACCCGGCGTTTGAAGCGCCATCTAGAGTTTCGTTCCAAAAGTGTATTTCATACAGTACGTCGAAACGCCATCTAGGCGCTGTGCTTCGAAACATCCGCACTCCATAGAATACACTGCAGTTATCCAAAGCGGCCGTCCCCAAGACGGTGGCGCGTGGAACAGTGGGAGTCGGACTATGGGGGGAGAGGGTACTGCTCGTGGAAGTGACGTCTATGGGGAGTCCCGTAACTGAGCTAATCTAATAACGTTGCCAGTAACGTTATGCGTCAAATATATATATTATTTCTGCTGCAGTGGACGCAAACCCCTCGATAAAAATCGAAATGATACGCCCAGTGACTTTCGCTGTCATTAAACGATCGTATAAAACTCATTCAACTCAGTTGAAAAACGGGTTGACTCCGACCTCAGCCGATCGACGCCTCGATCGGACGGAGGGAATCAACCAGCGGCCAAATTGCATCGTCACGGCGGTCGTCGTTGTGCCTTTGATGCATTTTCAGACTTTCGGATCTCTCGGTCTCTAGGGCAGAAAACATAAACGAGGAAACACCGGACAAATAAACATAAATAAGCATCTAAATCATAAAATGTAAACTAAAGTAAAACGCAAGATGGATGTTTACATATACTTTATTTTTAAATTGTATATGTGGCTAATTATGACATTACAACATAATTTTGACCCAGAAAGCTTACCAGGCACAATGTAAAGTGTATAGGAACTTTGGTATATTTGCACGGGGCAGAGGACTAGTGAGAATAGTAGACTCGATGATGACAACATGCGGTAGTTTTGGCGCAGGACTCTAAGCACGCTAATACGAAAGACATTTTAACATGGTTACACAGACATGAAACAGGAGACTACGAATAGTGATGCTAGTGATGAAAATGTACAATAAATAACATTCAGAGAAAGCCCGTATTTAGATTCAGTTTTCTATCGTTCTGTCTTAAATGTTATTGCAGTCAACCAGGTGTTTCGTTTTCCCATTTCTTAAAAAAAAAAACAACAACAACAACAAGTGGTTTAATAATGCAATACCCGCTCGTCACACAGACGGGTACCTACCTCCACATCTCGTTCATCTCGAGTCCCCTTCTTTTTCTTCTCTGTGTCCACACACAGCCTAACTTGGTGACGTCACACGCCGATGATACTCCATCGCGTGGACCGGCTACGACATGCGTTCGCGGTTCTCGCGCACACGTGCCGACGGCTCCTGTCGTTGACAACCTTAATTTCCGCTTTTAGTGCCCGTTTCGGCGCCGTTTTTACAGCGGAGCTGTTAAGGGCTAGGTTCTCTAAGATCGTGTCCGGTATCAAACGCATGGCGACACAAACCTACCTGGACAGCTACCGCCATCTATAAGCGACGGCGACAAGCACACAACCAGTCTGGTTGCCGCCGTCGCTCGTAGATGGCGGCAATCTTTCCAGCTATCATAGAAGAACGGATAGTTGGGCGCGTTGGTGGGAATTCACCGTAGGAAACAGCGCGAAAAACAGACGACGACGAAGAAGAAGCACACGTAACGAGCGCAGCGCTCGTCACGTGTGTTTCTTCATCCTCGTCTGTTTTGCGCGCTGTTTCCTACCCTCTTATCAGTTTCGGTTTGGACTTAGGATGGGTCGGCCGCGCGCCCTTTCGGGGAAAGAAGGCTGGCTGCGGAAGGAGCGGCGACGTACGCAGCAGCGCGAATGGGTCCGCAACCGCCGCAAAGCCGCTGTCGCCTCGACTTCCACTGCGTCTAGCGCTTCAGATTCCCTTGCCAAAGAAGAGCCCATCGCTCGCCTGTAAAGCCTTCGCCGAGAACAGAACCAGCGATGTAAAGGGCGCCGGCGGGCCAACGCCACGGACGACGATTGTGCCACGGAGGCCAAGCGCAAGTGCGAAACCTGGCGACGACTGCACTCCACGCCGGCTGAACAGTTCCCGGGTGCGACGGCGAGGTTCCGGAGGAAGTTCGTGGAGAACCCGTTTGGCGTCACGTGCGCCGTGTGCGACCGACTCTGGTCCGCCGGAGACCTATCCACGATCGGCGGCGTGTCGGACAAGAAGAAGCGGGAAACGGGCGCGTGCGCGTTGCCGCTGAGTATCGAGTCGGCGGACGTCTACAAAGAACCGACGTGAAGAACGTACTGAGATTCCGTGCTCAAAGGCGCGGTGCCCCGGTTCGCGACCGTAAACGGCTGCAAGTACCCACCCGTACCGAATCACCTACCGAGTTTGAACGTGGTGAAGGAACGACTAGTGGCGCCTCGACTCCCGTTCATGTGCTTTCGGCGGTTGACGTGGTATAACAAAGACAACCGGGGACAGTACGGTTGTCACATAACCAATTACCCAATCACACCTTCATCCTTAAATTTATAAATACTTCATTTCCACCATAGTACCGCTTCGCTGGTCTTCCTTTTTCGCGAGACTGGAAAGGCTGAAAGTTTTTTTTTTTTTTTTTTTACGAGCGTTTATTTCTGCGTTGGTAGCATTGGGCTGAGGGCCGGGAGGTTCTGAAAAGACCGCGGTCATCCGCGGGCCGGACAAATTTTCAATAAGAAAAAGAAGCAAGATGAGATTTTGAATTTCGAAGCAAGTAGCTGTGTTCCGGGTCAACACAAAATAAAGCTGTACACAAAAAATTCCCGTGAAGGTTGGGTTTTTGTTCTTCACGAACAGCTCCAGTTAGTTTTTTCTTCTTCCCATTCTGACAAAACAAAATAGGGAGTGTATTTTTGGGGCTCATTGGAATTTACCGAAAACGCAGAACCCTAGAACTTGTAGGCGACCATTTGTCATAGATAGTATGCAGATTTGATCTTGCAAATTCTGCAAAGCCTTTAGTCTAGTTACGCGCCGGTCGGAAGTGTTTCTGGACATCTGACAGATAGTGCCAGAATGCCACTGTGTTCTCTCGTTGTAAGTAGTCACGTAGCGAATTCGGTCACTGTGAAACGCAAATGTCTGAAACAGCCTTAAGTAGGAAGAGTCATCCACACTGCGTAATGACGCCACATGCAAGCTGCGCGTAATGTCTAAATGTGCTTATGCTTGTCTTATGGTTCCTACGTACCCTGTGGCGCTTCTGGAAGACCAGGCCAGGGATGCGCTTAGCTGTCGAAGCTGCTCCCACTGCAAAAGCTTTAGGAGCCCTTACAGGAATATCCTACAAGGACTCGTGGCGATTCCACATCATTCCGCGTGGTAGCAGAAATTGTGCGACCGTGCAGATGCAGTCTGTGGCAGTGCGACAAAACGGGAGAAAGGCAACAAGAAGTCATTAAAAAAATATAATATTTAATGTGAGGTTTATTGCGGAACCAGGTGCATAGTTTAGTTCTGACGGTAAGTCAAGGAACGAATCCGAAAGCAAGAAGCGTGAAAATTATTAAGCGGTCGGTGACTATATGCTGCTACACAAAAACAAGCATTTCCTACAAATCTTTTGGTAAAGACGTATTTGGCAGACGTAATACAGCACTAACTCAAATTTGTAACATATGAGAACATATTCATTACGGCCGCAACAACGTTGTTTCAGTTCTCTTTGAGTCGCTTCGTAGATATTTCAAAAGAAAACACGTTCTCATAAAAACGGGACATGCTCAAGCTGCTTAGGGGAGCTTTTAAATACGGCAGAGTTTCGTTTTGTTGCCCGCCAAAAAGGAGAAGATCGTCACATCGAAGCGCATGCGGATGACATGCGCGGGACAAAGTATTCACTTGACGTGCCGCAGTCTTCGCAATGGCTCGCAAAAGAAAGGAGCGAACTGAAGAAGAGATAGCCGAAGCGGCAATATGTTACCATTATTGTGCTGGACCCGCCGAGAAAGAATATGGCCTTCATAAAAAACACAGTCACTGCTCTAAAATTTGAACGTACTCTGCAGCGAAGCACTGCAGAAAGAGAGCCTAATTTTGTTTCCTCAGACCCCCAAATACAATTACCTGGCTTTACTTTCCCCCCACTGAAATAAAACGACGAAGGTTGCACCGATGGATATAGTCGTAAAAGGGGTACCGATTGCATGGCCAGAAAGTTGGTTCTTGTGCAAGCCACCGAAAACAATTGAACCAAATGAACACGTGTTCCTAGACTGCTGGGACGCAGGGTTTTTCGGGGACATCCTGCGAGGGACTTGGAAAGAACTCCGCTCGAGTTTTTCAGGGCATTCGTTACTTGTCCTTCGAAGAAGGCGGCAGTCTCCCTTACGGCCTGATTATGCTCATGGCCCTGCACACCTCATGGCGGTCCCGTTTGGCGGTACGCCACGCAGACGTAGACGCACGACTGCTCTACAAGTACTTTGTGGAACTTGAAAAGTGTCAAAGTAGAATTACCTCAACCCTAGTGGTTGCCTGTGCTCGAAGAAGTGGCTTCTCTGAAATATTGTAAATCATGTTGTATTCTTGGTCAGCCACAGTTTTTGACTTTTCCCATTAAAAGTGTACTGGTGCTGTTAGTTGTTACAACTTCCGTCACAAGTTCCAGTGGTTCGAAGGAAACGCGTTCCCATTACGTTTTTAAGATCAGATTTTGTCGTTACTAAATCGTTTTGTTTGAGTATTTATAGAAATGCGCTGAATAATGCGTAAGTAGAATAAAGCGAACAAGTAAACATATCTAAATCGAACTAGCTGTCAAATCGCCGTGGTCCCATTTGTTTTAGTCTTTTGTTTTCAAATATCTCTCGAACATTTCCCCATTCCTTGAAGTCGGAGGTTGTCATAGTCGATAATAATAAAGTCTAAATGCCCACGAAAATCAGGTAAAATTGAAGATACATACAAACAAAATTGTGCCCTTCCACCCTGTGAAGAAGGATAACCAGCGAAGCTGTAGTGGGATTCAACTCACGGCACTCGGGGTCCTGACGGGCGCATCGCATACACTTGACGATGGCGGCCCGCTCCTCGTCGGTCCTTTTCGCTCGACGAAGTCGATCCCACTCAGGCTTCTGCTGCCGTTGACGCTCTCAACGGGCACGCTGTTGTTCTTCGTCGGTCAGAGAGCGGCTACTCGATGGTCCCGACCCGTCGGCCGCTGCGTGTTCGGCGGCAGCGGCTTCTCGTGGCTTTCGCGCCCATTCGCGCTTTTGCTCTCGTTGTCGCTCTTCGAGGGCACGCTCTTCTTCCTCAGAGCGAACTACGCGCGTCCTGCTCATAGGGTCATTCCATGCCAAACGTCCCAAACGACGCTCGACCATCGCCGGTTCTTTCGAAACAAATTACAGGGGTTTCTTATGTGTTGAATAGTCACTTGCTGAAATATTTTCGTACACAAGAATGTTTTGGTCGCGCTAGCGCTGTTTGAAATTCCCGAAGAGGCGCGAAACTAGGCACAAGTAAAAAAAAAAAAAATTGCCAAAAGTACAGATATTTAGTCTTCAACGCACAATTGTTTCTGTACAATTACATTTGCACTATTGCTTCAAATGAGGCCAATTTTAAATCATAGTTGTTTTTTCGTTTGTTTTTAATTGAAGACAAAATGCTGAATGTGTTTCGTTTTCGAGATTCTTTTGTTTACATTTGGGAGTCTGTATACCCGTTCTAGGAGTGTTTTCCGCATCTATTGCAGATATACATTTTGTATGAAATAGCTTGCTACCGTTAAAAGAAAACGTTTTTGTTATATTAAAGCATAAAAATGCGTAAAGCGGCAATTTGGTTTAAATTAAACTGCGAATTTCGCAGTGAGGTGCTCAAAGTAAAGATATGCCAGACCACTCAAGCGATAGAGCGCCATATGAACCTGTGATTTCTAAAATTTAAACGAAGTAATATCGTTTTTAAGCGAGAAAATATTTTTTGAAGTTGAGCTCTCGCGACACCGCGCGGAGTGGTTCCATGCGGCAGCTTCTCCACAGAGCACGACGGCAATGGACCTAATCTGAGCCCAGGCACATGCTCTGGTGCTCTAAATGGGGCATGCAGCTTAGTTTACGCAGCGATAAGTTGTGACAAAGTAGGGAGCTAGAAAACACAGTTCTTTATTCCTATTTTTTCCAGGCAGTGGCTTGTGCCTGGTGAGTGTTACGTTATAAAGCTGGGAGCTCTCGGTGCCATCTGTGAAAATTTTTATAACCAGAGTCTGCAGGTTGCTGTTTGAGCCGTTTTTGAGCTGGACGGGAACGTAAATACAGCGTTACTAAGAACACCAGCTCTATTTGCAGGAAAGTTCATCTTGTAGCTTAAAATGAAGGGCGTGAGCTAAACAAGACGAATAGTTTATTTACAAGCACATTGATGGCCCTAGGCGATAGCTAGCAACAGCTATCGCCTAGGGCCATCTAGGCGATAGCAAAAAATAGGAATAAAGAACTGTGTTTTCTTGCTCCCTACTTTGTCACAACGTATCGCTGCGCAAACTAAGCTGCATGCCCCATTTAGAGCACCAGAGCATGTGCCTGGGCTCAGATAAGGTCCATTGCCGTCGTGCTGTGTGGAGAAGCTGCCGCATGGAACCACTCCGCGCGGTGTCGCGAGAGCTCAACTTCGAAAAATATTTTCTCGCTTAAAAACGATATTACTTCGTTTAAATTTTAGAAATCACAGGTTCATATGGCGCTCTATCGCTTGAGTGGTCTGGCATATCTTTACTTGGAGCACCTCACTGCGAAATTTGCAGTTTAATTTAAACCAAATTGGCGTTTTACGCATTTTTATGCTTTCATATAACAAAAAAAAAAACGTTTTGTTTTAACGGTAGCAAGCTATTTCATACAAAACTGTATATCTGCAATAGATGCGGAAAACACTCCTAGAACGGGTATACAGACTCCCAAATGTAAACAAAAGAATCTCGAAAACGAAACACATTCCGCATTTTGTCTTCAATTAAAAACAAACGAAAAAACAACTATGATTTAAAATTGGCCTCATATGAAGCAATAATGCAAGTAGAATAGGACCGAAAAAATTGTGCGTTGATAATTAAAGAAATGTACTTTTGGTAATTTTTTTACTTGTGCCTAGTTTCGCGCCTCTTCGGGAATTTCAAACAGCGCTAGCGCGGCCAAAATATTTTTGTGTACGAACATATTTAGTCAAGTGACAATTCAAGACATAAAGAACCCCTGTGATTTTTTTCGAAAGAATCGGCGATGGTCGAGCGTCATGCCTGGGACGTTTGGCATGAAATGACCCCATAGCAAGTCCACAATGACACTGCTGATAACGTCACTAGGGCGATGACCACGTCACAAGAGAACGAAGCGCTACGATTGGTAGGTAGACTACGACGCCGAGAATTCTCGATCTACACGCTCTGTCCGCGCACGCAAAAAGTTTCAGAACCTAGTCATAGACAGCTTCGCTGTAAAAAGGAACGACGTTTTTCTTACCGTTCTCTCCAATATGTAAAACGATAGAGAGAGAGAGAGAGAGAGAGAAGAGAGAGAGAGAGAGAGAGAGAGAGAAAGAGAGAAAGAGAGAGAGAGGTAGGTAGGTAGGTAGTTAGGTAGGTAGTTAGGTAGGTAGGTAGTTAGTTTCCGTTCCACCGCTGCAAGATAAAACGGCGGAGTTCTCCCGTTCCTCCTAAAAGGAAAGCACAGGAACGTCGTTTCTTGGAGCGGCCTTCCGTACAACACTGCCGAAATATGACCCTGGTCATCGCGAGGAAGGCGCCGTGTAACCAAGATTTCGGTTGCATGTTAAAAAACAAAAAAAAAAAAAAAAAACGTCTTAAAGGGCTTGGATGGGACATAAATATTTTTTATTTTTTTCCACGAACAAAAGAAATGTTTGGAGCAATATTTACGCCATTAGACGCACTTTAGGTAGAGGTAGCCCGTTTTAAGATTCGCCGAGGAACGTAGTTAATTACGTTCCGTTTCTCGGCTCTCATTGGTTGGAGACATGGTTGACGTGTAGATTGCTTGTTGTAAAATTATTTTTATGGGCCGCAGTAGTATTTTTGCCCACAATATTTTTATATTTGAGAAACAAATAATCTAGAAAGAGGCATTATTGTTTTCAAAATATCCCGAGATCGTCTTTCCACTTGGGCTTCAAACGACAACAAACTTGGCTGTCGGTGTTTGCGGTGCGCTCAACGAGTGTAACTCCTCGAGCTCTTGGCCTAAGCCTAGCGTCTCACGTCAACTACGTTGCTTGATCTGACTTAATTTATTTTTTTTTTTCGCGTGTCGATGCTAAATAAATATGTTTGTTCGAGTAAAACCGGCCCCTCTGCTTTATGAATATTGAAACCGTCGTGATTTCAACCATGGTTTCAGTGCGGAGCGCAAGTTAGTCTGCTTCTTTTGCAAAGGGTTGTGGTGAGATCAGAACTCCGTGCTTTGATTGGCTCCGATTGAGGGATAGTGGGTAGACATCAAAGCAAGCTGCCTTCAGGCCTACTCACAATAGTTTAATTAGATTCCGTAAGAGCTCGGCGTTCTGACGTCATCACAACCCCCGCGAAAAAGGCAGACGAACTTGCTTTTATCATACCGGGAAGATATTTACAGAGGTAAGAATTTTGGAGCCATTTGGATATAGGCCATCGGTCGTTCGGCTCGCATCAAGTTTGTCCAGGTTTGTTCCCGTCATTTCGCTTCGAAAAGAAAGTAGCTCTCAAGGTTTGCAGCGATGCTGGCCTGCCGTTGCCAATATTTTAAATCGTGTTTTAATTGTGTATCATAACGCTCACCCACCTTGCTGGCCATGGGCACAAGCCCATGTCCAGCAAGGTGGCCATGAGCTTGTTCTTTTTTGTGCTTTTTCTAGCTTTTTGGTTAACAAGAACCAAAAAGCTAGGACTGCATATTTCTTTTGTTGATTTTTTTGTCCTCTTGGTTGCTTTTTACCGCTCGACAGTCGCTGACAGACGCTTTTACTCGACCGTGGATGATGCATAATGAAACGCTAGAGCGCCGCTTTCATTGTCGCGTTTCTAGACGGGGTAAAATAGCAGACGGACGAAGGCAGAAACGGAAGGCGACGCGCAGCTTTCATGTCCCCGTCTGGGCATTGCAGACGACGATAGATGATGGTGGAATAGCAGAGGAGGTAGTTGGCCGCCGCGCGTCTGCTCGCACGACTAGCAGGTGGTGTCAGACTTTCAAACTAGACGCACCGGATGTCGCGAAAGAGAGATAATAGGCTTCCGAGCTTGTTCGGCCGAGCAGCCAAGCCAATCCGGTAGTAATGGGTGGGGCCATGGTTTGTAGGCAAGGCTTAGAACGGGCAGTGACATCCACCTAAATTGCGTCAAGCATCGTAAATATTGCAATATTTGTTTTTTTCCTTGAAAAAGTATTAAAAAAAAGATACGTGTCCTATATTTTGCCGCGCGCAGGGTCGAACAAGCAACGCTCGGTCACGGAATTCTGGAAGACTTTTGTTTATTCTTACTCGGGGCATAACTTTTATCATTTCGTCCTATGCTTCGTCTCACCCTACGGTGGACTAAACGCAAGAGCTACGGAACGCCAGATTGAATCACGAGCACTTAGAAATTGCCTGGTTATTGCGCTTCGATGCACGTATCGGTGTCCGCGTCTCGGATCACTGAAGGGGATGGGCGGACAGTGGTCCGACAAAGGACAATAGCATTGAGTGACTCATCAAGTTTACATTGCTAAAACGCCACGACGTACAGGCTCTTTGCAGTGTCGAAGCTATAAAAATGATAAAGCGCTTTTTTATTCGGAACATTATTCGTCCACGCCTAATCAGTGTCAAGCATGTCATAGTTTAGCGTGGAACGTGATTGGACCTGGCGGCCCGTGGCTTTAGTCTTTAGTTCATTGTAGGATAAGACAAAGTGCAGTTTCTTGTTCTCGAAAGTGCCTGTTCAATCTCGCCCCGAGCGCGCGACGCTCAAAGTTTCTTTGCCCAATTTTTTAGACAGTCATGCACACTAGATAAGGAGCTGCGCGGGACCTTGTCGAGTAAGTCTTGCTCTCACTTGCTGTTACGCCGCCAAATCACCGCTTGCCTTTTCTGCTGGCTCGACGCTCGTTCTTTATTTTGTTTGGCACAAGTTCGCTGATTAAACCTTTATTTTCAGTCCACTGTTCGTCCTCTCGTCACCGTCATTCTTGACAATATGCCCTAAAACAGTCTTTTCGTTTCTGTGTTTTTTTTACGAGACGCCCACGTGGTCAAAATAGACCTCTTGGATAACCTTAGCGGTATAGTGCCACGCAAGGCATCTTGGGTACCTTTTGGCCACCGTTTCGGTTTACTCTTGCCAACCTCTGTTGAAACTATTTGGCTCGTGCAACGGAAAAAGGGTCGCTGCGAGAAAGAAGAAGAGGACGAGGATGACAACGCTCCGTGTTCCGAAGGATGTCTTTCGATGTACCGATATTCCTAAGTAAACCTGTTTGATTTTACTTTGAACTGAAGCGTCAGTGTTAGAGCGAAAAAGAACCGTAACACTGGTGCCGAAACTCGGGACTTTTTGCCCCGGACGGTGAGATGTTGAAGCGTTGGATCTACTAAGCTTCAGATCAAGACAAGTACGTAGTACCCGTGGAAGAAGAGCTCAGGATCCTCCTCGCTCGGTTGATGAACATACATGGTCAACTGAAAGAAACCGACGCTGCCATCGAGCCATCGCTAACTGGCAGAGAAGCGGAGCAGGAGTTTTAGCGGATCATTGAGTGCGACGACCAGGTCGCCCTGTATTCCGCGCGATTAAGCATTAAAGTGAGCATCATAAGCGAAGGAGCAACCATGAGGTCCAATCGAACACGCCAAAGTGGCAATAATTTCGCACGACAAAAGGTCAAGGTTAAGCTTCCGAAGCTCAAGTTCCTGAAATTTAATGGGGATCGTCGACGGTGGCAGCCCTTCTGCAGCAGTTTCTACAGGTGATCGACCAAAACTAAGAGCTATTGTCCGTCGACAAGTTCAACTACTTGATATCAGCCCTCCCTGGGAAAGCCACGGCGGTGACCTACGGACTACCAGCCACGGCTATATGCTATCGGGACGCCCGAGATAATTTCAAAACCCAATTTGGTGACGAAAAACTTCTCATAGACGACCACATGATAAAACTTACAGAGAGAGAGCAAAGTCGATCATCACAGGATAACCTGGGGCCCAGACGATTACACGACGATGTTCAAGGACATTTATGTGGGCTCCTGCAACCGGTTATACTTCGGCTGCTTCCGGAGGAGCTTGCTCTCATCTATCACCGCACTGTTGTGCGTGACGAAAAACAACTGACGACTCTTCCAGGGGCCTGAACGTGGAAGTGGAGAGAAGAGAGGGGACATCGTGTACCAAGAAAGCGGATCCTGTCAGGGACAGGTCAGGATGAGAAAAATAATCTATGCCTGGTGTATCAAAATTCGCTGGAAAATCGTGGTCGAGCAGAGGAACGGCGTCAGCGCTCCGCCAAAAGACTGCAAATCATGAATGCGTTTTCTGGAAGTCCCGATACCACGACACCGAAACCTGTACCGAAAGTATATCTCTTACCAACAAAATGCAGATTCTTCCGAAGGCAGGACAATGCGTCAAGTGCGCTAGACGAAATCATCTTGCCAGACAGTGCAGAAGCAGGATCTATTGTCCAATGTGCCAAGGTTGACATGCCACGGTTATGTGCGATCTAAAGTTTACGAAAGAAAGCAACAAACCGGTGCAACCCCAGGAGAAAGGTGAACTTCCGACCACTCCTGTGACATTCCAAGCAGCCGTCACCGACAACGTAGAAAATACGGCGCTCCTGCAAACAGCTAGAGTGTGGAGTTCAGGTACAAAAGAGCGTGCACTGTGAAGAGTTATTTCCGATAGCAGAAGCCAACGATCGTTTATAACTGAAAGAAGGTCCAAAAAACTCAGATGCCTTCATCTGGGTAGTGAGAGGCTAACAGTAGGCACATGTAGTGACCGTAAAACCGAAATGATGTTCAGTCGAGTTTTTGTGATTCTTAAAAACAAACAAAAAAAAAAACGGAGAACTTTTAAGCTAGAAGCTCTCTAAGCTTACCAGATTTGTGGACAGCGACTACTTATTCATCCGAGGAAGTTAGCTTGAAGCTATAGGAGGTGTAACAGCAGATCGACCTATACAACGAAGAATGTTCAGTTGGCGTCGACATCCTCGTCGAAAGTGACGATTACTGGGGCTTTGGTACCGAAAAAATCCGTAAACTGCAAGAAAAACTTCGAGCTCTCGAGTCTAATCTTGGTTAGACAGTACAAGTTCCAATGAAACTTTCATTGACGGTCGTTCAGTGCTTTCAGGTGCTTCTTCTCAAAACAACGATAGCTGATGAAAACTCATCAGAAGTGCTAAATAAATCCTGGGGCCTAAAAACGATGGGCGTAACCGAACAGTTTGAGATGGACATTGATTCAGTGAGCAAGATGTTCCATTAAACTGTTAAAAAAAAAAAAAAAAAAAAAAAAAAAAAAAACTGGTCAGCAACACGAAGGTTCGCTGCATAAAAGGACAACTCAAATTTAGGAGACAACCGACTGATTGCTGAAAGACGGCTTGAACTGCTATTGAAGGGTCTCATCTGCAATGCGAAACGGATGAAAACTTACTATAAGACAATCCGGACGTACACCGACATCGATATCGAAGAACCATAACCGCATAAACGTAATAGACGGATCTACTACATGCCGCAACAAGCAGTTTATTGGAAGAGCAACACCACCATTAGCCTGTTACCCAAGCCGCTGGGCGGAAGTATTAGTGGGAACAGATCCATCTTGACGGTGGCGCGTCCTACCTTGCTCTCATCGACTCGGGACGACATGGCCCCGTACCGTATGCCGTCACGGACCATGGCGCAGCACGCCATGATGCCTCTGGTGCCGCAACGCATGGTGTCTGGGTCCATGACACATTGTCCAACGTCAAGGAGTTGCTGCCCCAAGATGTGCAGTATCCATCCGTTCGCCATGGCCGTGTCTTCGTTCATGAACGCGCCATCTCGGCGGCGATCCACCGCGGTGCTTTCGTTCACGGAGGATTCTTCGCTGAAATAGGTCCGATCGCACAGAGCACCCGGACACGGAGAATCGCGGTCCGGGAGGGGCCTGGACCTCGACGTAACCGGTGCAAGGACCGGGAACAAGATCGAGACCGACGGGACCGCAGTGGAAGTCGTGCTCAGGACCGTGACTATCAGCCCAGTCGAACTTCAAGTCGCCTGAAACTGCGGATTCAAAAGAATCGCGAGCACGACATTGGCATCAAGAGCAAATATGAACGGTACTTTGAGGACGGCGTCGAAGTGGACGTTGGCGACCGTAAGGACAGGTATTGGCGTGGTTCTGGTGGCAGCATCGACGTCGACAACGTCGACGCCGTCAAGCGGCAAGATTATCGTACGTTCTTGTGTACCTTCACCAAGACTTCAAGCGGCTTCCAGATCGGAGCCGACACCGTCCAGCTCGAAGACCTCAAAGACCTCTTTGTGCTCAAAAGAACTGACGAGTGCAGCAAAAAAAAGAAAGAAAAATAATAAACGTCCTCCACCCCCGCCTTCAACAGGGATCTCTTGCTACATGGCGAGTCGGGTCAAAGGCAAGGCTCGTCCGCCCGCCGAGCCATCTTCGGAAGAGTCTGAATATGATTCCGAATACGAGCTGAAGAAACTCGATCTCAAGCAGTGAGAGCACTGGTGCAAGCAGTGCTCTCGCCGGAAGGGAAAAAGGAAGAACCCAAATCCTAACCCAAATTGGGACCGCCTAAGAGAGTGGGACCCAAACCGAGTAAAGCCATGAAGGAGCCCTCCAGGTCGCCGTTTTAGTGATATTCGTCTTTGGCGGGCCCGGGTTCGGCAAGAGCACCTATTGCATGAAGATCGTGAAGAAGTACGATTTCACGCAGATCTTGCCCGGAGACCTCCTCTGAGAGAATGGGCAGGTAAGCTCAAACAGGAAGAAGGAGACCAAGGAGATCATGAAGAGAGGGCAGCTGGTGCCTCTGGATGTTGTTCTTTAGTTACGCATGGCGAGGTACGTTGTTGCGAAGTAAGACTTCCCATCGGAACTACAATGAAGCGGCCGATACAGCTGGTGTACTGCCTAGAATCCTCGCATTGCGACAATATAATAATCAAAAATAAACAACGCGCAAAAACAAAATGCAGACAAGGACAGGAGGGAAGATGCGAACGAAACAAGCGCTGGACTCACAACTAAACAACAAAACACACAACTAAACATCGCTTCAGCACGTGTCAAGATAAGCAATTCCTTTTTTTGTGTAGAAAAACCGATGTTTGGCTGACACCTGCATCTTGCCCCTCTTTCGTTATTAATTACGCTTCCAATAATTCTCTGGTGGTTTTATTTGTGCCCCTACTGACTAAGTGTGTTTTCCGGGGAGTGGATATTGGAACTATTTGGCTCGTGCAACGGAAGAAGGGACGCTATGACAGAGAAGAAGAAGAGAACGAGGATGATGGCGCTCGGGCTTCCGATTGATGTCTTTCGATGTACCGATATTGCTAAGCAAACCTGTTTGTTTTTACTTTAGACTGAAGCGTCAACCTTAGATCAAAAAAGAGCCGTAACAACTTCCATCCACGACATCCCGTGACGTCCAAATACAGTGCTTGCATTTTCAAATATGTGACTTTCCTTAAATTTATAGAGTTGCGTACCAGTACGAATAGAATCATTAAAGCACGTTTTTTGGTGGGCTCCCAACGTACCCGAGTATGTGCGCAGAAAAACAATAGGAGAAGAAGAAGTGTACCGAGCTGATCATCCTGGACCATCGTCTCAATGTCCAAGGCTTCTTAAATACCCGTGACCCTGGAAGGTCATGTTGAATCCTGTAGTGGTAGCCAAGCCACCAGTAAGGTATGGGACGTGGCGTGCCTTACTCCTACTCCTCGTTAAGTCTAGGCAGATTCTCACGGTCGCTGAGATGAATGGGCACAATGCAAGGGACCGCTGGCTTTATTTTCATCCAGTACTGAAATGCACCACTTCGTCAACGGGGCAGTCGAAGTCAAAACCATACCACT
Source organism: Ixodes persulcatus (assembly GCA_013358835.2). Classification (NCBI taxonomy): domain Eukaryota; kingdom Metazoa; phylum Arthropoda; class Arachnida; order Ixodida; family Ixodidae; genus Ixodes; species Ixodes persulcatus. The sequence continues at coordinate 39,371 of JABSTQ010005186.1, forward strand.
CCTCTCCATGGCTAAAGAGTTCACATAATGCAACGCGCGCAGTGTTGCATGCATGAAATTTCGGAAGTATAGTCCATTAACCCCCGTCCTTCGCTGGAGCGGGCCACATGCCCTTCAGTGGTTCGGCACGTAAAACCCTCAAGTTTGACTTTGAGACATAAGGAAGGGATGGCAGGAATGAGAGGGGGATCGTTTGCCAAGAGCGTTAGCGAAGCGCAGCTCGGAGCACGAGGAGCAAAAGCTCTCGCTGCAGAATCCAAGGATTCTTGGTTTAATCCCCGCCCCTGCACGTTTCGATCTAGGTGAATATTGTACCGGCGCGCGGTCGTGTAGCACTACTGCGTGATGCCCATTAAAGACTCCAGGATAGCAGAGGTACTGCAATGGATAAATCCGTCAACTATAGCGTAAACCAGTGTCGCCATACCTCAAAGGCGGATATACTTTACACTGTATAAAAAACATGAACGTCTAATTTCCTTTTTGTTTTCGGCAGGAATGAGGAACTTTTCCGGCCATTGCGGGACCTCTGGTAAGACTAGCAAAACTGAATTGCTTGACGCAGGAGACTGAAGAAGGGGCGAGGCGTGAGGCCCCCGAGCATCGTGCAAGCCGGCGTGGATCCCCTCGTCCAGCAGAGCCCGAGTCCGACAGAGAGGAAGACGACGACCCACTATACACAGTGCGCCTTCTTCCTGGTGCCCATCCTGGTCCTGGTGCTCGTCTCGGCTCTGTGGATGTTGTTCTCGAACACCGAACCCCACCAGGACAAGGGCTTGCCGAAGCCTTCCCCGACGCTCATGAAAAACTTCTCTTCTTGGGCCAGTGTCGGGCACACCGAGTGCTCTGGAATCGCGAGGTTAGAGGGCGCGCACACGGCCTAACACCGATGACGCAACCTTGTTTTTTTCTCTCTCGATAAATTAGCACTGAGATGTTAGGGTGACGCCATCTGCCAATTTGGCATATGGCGTCACTTTAAAGGGGTACTAGAACGAAATTTCGGCGCTTATTTTATGGTCTATATGTGTTCAAAGGAGCAGTATCACGTCGGACACACCAATATCTGGTTAAAAAATACACGAAAAGGAATTTTTAAACGAATTAAACGATTAGCAAAGAGCACCTGGTGGATGTCGCTTACGCCTCGTTTGTAATGCCCGTCTAGGAACCTTGAGAGGTAGTGACGGTTATTGTCTCGCCTCCGGCCACGACGACAGAAGAGGGAAACGAGGAACACCTCTCTTCCCGAGAATTCCTTTTGTGCGTCCCAGAAGTCGCTATTGTCCCTCTACAAGATTATGGAAGATTAACCCGTCACTCTAAATTCTTACAAAAGCAGCCGCTTCGGTGGCTGGAGCGACTAGGCCATCCTCTCGACGTCAGCCTCGCGGTAGCTTTGCTCGTCCCGAGACGACCTACGTCACGATTGCGTCGGATGTCACGTGCTCTAAGCTGGGCCTTCTCCGAGCGCTTGCCAGAGTGGGCCGTTTATAACGAAAAATAGAGCCATCAGGCTCAAACTACAAACGTGCGATTGTCATTTACGGATATTGTGGATCATATTCAACCTATTTTTGAACCCGACGGGAATATTTCAAATTTCGTTGAAGTATCCCTTTAAAGGGGCCCTGCAAGCACTTTTTTACTGGTTTTTAATTTGCACCGAACCTGATCGCACTGAACGTAGTAACTTAATTAAACTTTTTTTTTCTCGAAGTTCGCTTTAATTTAAAAGTTATAGGCAAATTGAAATTACAAAAACAAGCAAAAAATAACCTCCTCCATGATGTCCTTGGTTGCTTGAGTGACCGTGAACTAGACGAGGGGTAGTGAGCTCTGCGAGCGCTGACGGCTGCCGCACTCCGTGTCGATGGCGCGAGAGGGCGCCACTAAAGCATGTTCTGGATAGGCTGTATACAGCGGGCAGCCAGAGCGGCTCTCATTGCATTTGCTGCGCGATTAAACACTAATTCTGCATGTCACTTCATTGGTTACAAACGACCGCTAACACGGGATAAAGATCAGTTCAGAATGGGAGCCACTTGGTGCTGCCGTACCGCGAAACGGCCAAAAGGCAAGACAAAGCTGCTCGCTGAAGGCCTTCGAAACGCTCGGAGCCAGTCGGATCCTCCAGTCCGTAAACGACCGCAGCGCCACCGCGTACATCCGGGGCCTTCGGTGTCGGCGCCTGATCCCACTACTCCTTCCCAGTCTGCGCCGCCTTTTACACCGCTTGGTGGCGGGTATGTCGACGGGTCATTGATCTCCCTGATGCGAGGTTCATACTCTCGCATCAGGGAGATCAATTAGGGGGAGATGATGCGATACGACATATAGGAGCAATGATGGAGGAGAAATTTCGGGAACGGGTACATGTGGACGAAAGGAGAACCGAAGGAAGTAGCAGTCCAGCTTGTGACATCGCGGATTTTGGACAAAGAATGGGAAAAGGTGGAGCGAAGAGTCCCTAGTGGAACGTCGACAGGCACAGATGGTATCCCAATCAAGCTGGTGAAGAATTTGGGTCCTGAATCTAAGGCAAAACTAAGGGAGGTAGTAAGCACTATGATAACAAAAGGAAATATTCGAGATGAATGGAGGCCTGGTAGGATGAGTATGATATATAAGGGAAAGGGAGATAAGTCTGATATTAGGAATTATTGTCCCATAACCGTGACACCAGTTATTTACAGGTTGCTAATGCAGATTATAAAGAACAGACTGGAGGAATGGGTAGATTGTGAGGGCACACTGGGCAAGTTACAGAACGGGTTTCAGAAACAAAGAACGTTGGAGGACAATATATTTTCTCTAACACAGTGTATAGAAATAGCGCAAAAAGAAAACGGACAGCTCTGGCTGGCATTTCTCGTTATCAAGAGTGCCTATGACAATATGAACAAAAGGAACCTGTGAGACGTAGTGGAGAGCTTAAACCTAGATGAGGGACTAACAGCAATATTAAGGAACATTTACAAAGATAATACGGTGATTATAACATGGGAAGGAAAGGCAACGGGGAAAATAGAGATGAGATGAGGCCTTTGGCAGGGGTGCCCGTTATCGCCTTTGCTGTTTATGTTGTATCTGAGAGGATTGGAGGATAGACTAGAGAAGAGTGGGCTTGGATTCAACCTTTCGTACAGTGAGCTAGGCCAAACAATTCAGCAATCCTTACCGGGATTGATGTATGCGGATGATATCGTACTAATGACTAACAACAGGATAGATTTGCAGGAATTAATGAGCATCTGTGGTAGGGAAGGAGAGGAATTAGGTTTAGAATTCAGTAGTGAAAAATCAGCAGTCATGATTTTTACAATGATGTAGTTGAGAGGCTGAAGATACAGAATATTAGAGTTGAGACAGCTAGTAAACACAAGTATCTAGGGGTATGGATATGTGATGGTGCAGAATATCTCAGTAAGCGTGAAAAGTATACAATAGGTAAGGGCAACAGAAATAAAGCTGTATTGAAAAATAGAGCACTTTGGAATTACAACAGGTATGAGGTGGTGAGTGAGATTTGGAAAGGGGTCATGGTGCCTGGCTTGACTTTTGGAAACGCAGAGCTATGCATAAAATCCAAAGTGCATGCAAGACTAGAAATAAAACAGCGCGGAGTAGGTAGGCTGGCTTTGGGGGAACATTGCAAAACGTCAAACCAGGGAGTACAAGGAGACATGGGATGGGCGTCATTTGAGGACAGGGAAGCTGTGAGCAAGATAGAATTTGAGGATTGGTTGAGGCAAATGGATGGGGAGCAATGGGCACGAAAGGTTTTCATACATGAGGAGTATAGACAGAAAGTGGAGACAGCGCACTAGGAAATTAAGAGGAAAGTTTTTAGTCTATAGTGGAGTTATGGAAGAGCAGGTCTCAGTTAAGAAGAAAGTTAAGGCCACAGAAAGAGATCGGTGGCTAGAGGGAATGCAGACAAAGACGGCTCTGGAAAGCTGTAGATTAAACAAAACAGTTATTGCCAAAGAAAGCATTTATGACAATTTTAGGGGAAGCTCATTGTTGTTTGAGACAAGGACAGGTGTTTTGCTAACCAGAACATACAGGGCGAAGTACCAGGAAATGAACACAGTGTGCGCTGCTTGTGGAGAGGAGGACGAGACGGCTGAGCACTTGATACTCTACTGTAAAGGGCTTCACTCTATGCCTACCGAAGACAACATAGATTTAATAAAGTCAATGGGTTTTAGAGACAGCGAAGAAAAAGTGGATTTCAAGACGGTAGAGATTACCAAGCAAAGATTAAGTGAATGGTGGCAGAAAGCGAGAGCAAACTAGGTATTTTCTTATTAACTGATGGCAAGGGGGTTTTATAGCTTCACTTTCTTTTCAGTGCGGAGTGAATACAGTTTTCACATTTAAATATTCTAAGCTTGAAGTGTAAGACAAAATGTCTAGGTGGCGTAAGCTACCGCCCGATCCAAAGGGCGCAGCCGGATTCATCCATCTATTCATCCATTTCTTGTTTCCGTACTTTATAAACTGCATTTTTTTCTTTTCTTATCTAAAATACTGAACAAAAACTTCCTTCTTAAATAATTGAAACGGTTCGCGCCACTTATATTTTGTATTTCGACTAAAGAGAAGCTTTTAGCAGTAGTAAGCCCAGGACCAAGGACGTCACATGTCGCGCGCTTTCGGTACCGCGGGTCGCCCCCGTCGGTGGAGGAGGTTTTCGTGTCGTCCGGTTAAAATATGATGCACTGATATTTAGTTACTCTCGCCGTGCCCGCTGGCTTGCCCGAACCCCAAGAGACGTGGAAACCGGAAAAAAGGTAGACGCTTAAATATGATTGCAGGGCCCGTTTAAGTCCAGGGTGACGCTACCCTAACCGATGGCGTCACCCTGAAGCTTGGATGCTTGGGTACCAACACTGTAGCCAACTGAACATAACTGTAATCGACGACTTGTTTGCCTTCTGCTGCAGGCGCATCTTCGGCGCCAATGGCACCGTCGGCGACGCCGCGGTGGCCACCGCACTCTGCGTTTCCGTGGCGCTGCCCAATCGCTGCGGACTTGGAGGAGGACTGTTCGCAATCTCCTACGATGCGTGCGTATACACTTCGTTTGTTGTCTGCCCTCGTCCCAGCCACGTGGTTCAGTCATAAGAGGCACGTGGCCGACGAAGAAAAGGAATAAAACAGATACAAGAAGTTCCGTCGCTCAAGATATTGACAGCCGCGTTGCTGCTTCTTGTAGGGGATCGGCATTGGAAATATTGGGCTTGTACGAATAGTAGATTTTTAGTTCAAAGCAAATTCAAAGAGAATTGTTGTGTTGGCCGAATATCTTCAAATCGAGAGAGAGAGAGAGAGAGAACATGTATTTATTTAATGAAAAGTTCACTCGTCTATGGGTTGGTGTCCCTGAGGCGAGAGGGAAAAGGAATGTAGGGATTAATAGGAAAGGGTAAGTGACTATGTATAAATCTAGATGAAGTGATGGACCCCAGAGTCCCTGATGTAGCTGATCAGGGAGTCCAGGATTTCTTTTCTGTGCTGCGGCTGTCCCTTGGGGTGGGTCCAGTCTTCAAGCTTCGTGGGCCTTTTCTCGCTGGGTAGCGAGTCCCATGCCTCTACTCTAAAGTCTTCCAGGCCTTTGCATTCCCAGAGCATGTGTTTGGTCGTTGCCATGGATCCCTCTGTGCATGTCTTGCACGTTGGGTCCTCGTGGTCCTTCAGTCCGAAGGATGCTTTTTTCGCCGGAGTTAGTGCCGTCCCTGTCCTGATTCGCCGTAACCGAACCGTCTCCCATCTCGTGTACCCTGGTGGTATCGGGTCTTCCTCTGTTAGCAGAAGGCCCTTCAGGTACAGTTTCCTCCCTTCTTTGGCTTGCTCGGCCATTTCATCTGGGTCTATTGACCTTTCGTTCGTCGTTTCTACTCGAGAGGTAAGGCCTGGCGCGGAGCTGGTGCTGCTAGCTGCCTCCGCTGCGGCCTGGTGAGCCCTCTCGTTCCCCGGGATATCGTTGTGTCCGGGTAGCCACTCGATCGTTATGTTGGAATCCAGCTTCCTGAGCTCCTCCGCAATATTCTTGATCTTCTTGACCGTTCTGCTTCTCGTTCTGCAGCTGCGGCAAGCTTTCAGTGCCGTCTGAGAGTCTGTGAAGATCCAGGCCCTGTTACCTGGGTCGATTCTTTCTCGGATATCTTTGGCTGCGGCTAAAATTGCACGCAGTTACAGCCTCTTTAACCGAGGTCTGCGTTGGAAGCTTTTCTGACCAGGTCCTTGTCCCTCGCAATGTCTACAAAGGCTGCTGCGGCAGCCCCGTCGACCTTCGCGGCATCCGTGTACCTTATTTCCTTACATTGAGTATTCTCCGCGAGCCACTGGACGTGTTTCTTGGCTGCGAAGTTTCTCTGTTTAGTTCCTTGTCCCTTGAATGTTGGCTTGTGATCAGTTATGCCTATGTCTTGCCATGGTGGAGAAGCCTCCTCGATCGGGGGCCTAGCTTCCGTGGAGTATCCTAGGATTTCTAATAGTCTTCGCCCATGTTTAGTCCTTTCGAGGCGTTGGAAGTGTGCGATTTGTTGTGACTCTGCTTTCTCCTCTATCTTGTTCATTCCTGCATATTTCCTTAGTTCGTCGAGGGGTGTGTATCTCGGTAGTCCAGTTACCACTCTCATGGTTTGATTGTGCAGTCTTTCAATTTGCTTCCACTGAGCCTTGGTGAGGTTCATCCAGTTGCAGCAGTAGAGCGCTCTGGATGTGAGGAGGGCTTCTGCCATGGTCCGGATTGCTTTTTCGTCCGCCCCCCACGATTTACTCGTTGTCCTACGAATAAGTTTCAGGGCCTGGTCCCATACCTTCTTCAGTTCGGGTAGCCATTTGGTACTCCCAGCTGTTTCTTCAAATGTAACTCCAAGGATTTTTATGCTCGGACGTCCTTCTATTTCTTTTCCCATGAGTCGAAGTTGCGCTTGCTGTGCAATCCCTTTTCTGTGGTCCTTTAGTCTCGCAACGACCATGTATTGGGTTTTTTCAGGGGACGGCTCCATCCCGACTTCCTCCAAGTACTTTGCAACTTCGTCGATGCCCCGTTGCATTGTGAACACTTGGTCTCCCAACGAGCCTCCTTTGGTCCACAATGTGACATCATCCGCGTATATATTGAACCCGAGGTTTTCGATGCGTCGCAGTCTCGTTGGTAAATCTGCCATTACCATGTTAAATAATGTGGGCAATATCACTGCCCCCTGTGGTATGCCTCTGTTGTTGAGTGTCTCTGGGCCCATTGTGTTCCCGATTTTCACCCTAAACCTTCTATTGGCCAGAAAGTCTTTGATGAATTTTCGTGCTCTGCCTCTTAGTCCACATCTCTTAGCCCCTTCTTTCACCGCCCAATGCGGTACGGCATCAAAGGCTTGTTTTATGTCAAGAGCAACTACAAGTCTTGGATCTATGCTCTTCTTGTCTGCCATCACGTCTTCGTATAGTAACTTGAGACTGTCTGGTGTTCCCATGGCTTCTCTGAATCCTGTTTGCCTCGGGTCCAGCCTGTCGTTGGTCTCGAGGTACCATTGTACCCTCTGCAGGACCATTTTCTCAAAGACTTTGCAGATGCTGGACGTTAGTGAAACTGGTCTGAAATTTTCGATCCTATCCTGCATCTTTCCGGGTTTAGGTATTGGTGTAACCCAAGTTATCTTCCAGGAGTCAGAGAGCCGTATATGTTATCCCGTCGGGTCCGGGTGGGCTTCCCTGTTTGGCTGAGTGGATGGCCTCAAGCAGCTCCCCCATGTTGAAAGGTTCGTCCATTCCCGGTTCCTTTGGAGGTTTTGCAGCCCAGCTCTTTGAGCGTTTTTTGCCTCCCTGTTTTGCCGCGTGATGTTCGGGAAAAATATCTGACCTGCTTTTACCGCCAGCTCCTCCTCCGTCATTTTCAGCCGAAGCGCAAGGTTCTCTGCTGCGTTCCGGCTCTTGCGTTTGTTCTTGTTCATCCCCCTGTAAGTCCGCCAGGCCTTTCCGAGTCCGGTACGTGCGTTGAATGATGCGCAGTGGCTTCTCCATTTATGCCGGCATAGCTCTTTGGAGTATTTCATAGCCATGGCGGTCGCTTTGTTGAGCTTGATCTTATGTGCCGTCGCCTTGCTTCTCCTGAATCTTGTTAACGCTTGTAGTCTACTGGCCCATAGGTTCAGAACGTGGGTGTCCGGTGTCGGATCGCCTTGTTTGACATTAACTTGGGTTCTTGCCTCCTTCATCGCCTTGCAGATGCTTTCCTCGATGTCTTCGTGCCGCTCGAGGCTGCTTAGAATTAGCTCCCGGAATCTGTCCCATTTTATGATCGGTCGAAGCTCCTTATCTTTCCGCCCACTCGGGTGTGTGACTGTGACCTCGATGGGGTAGTGGTCGCTGCCCTGTGTGTCCCTCCTTGGTGTCCATTGGATGTCAAGGCGCTCTGTGGCCCACGTGAGATCTGGTGTAGTGTCCTTCTGGCGTTGTTGTTTGGCTAGTCGCGTCTTGACCCCTTGTTCATTGCGGAGTTCAAGCCCGGCTGTTTGCATGGCTGCGATGATGTCTCGGCCTTTCTTTGTGTTGGTGTCGTATCCCCATTCGCGGTGTTGTGCGTTAAAGTCCCCTCCGACGATCAGTGGGTCTCCATCCGCCAGCTCGGATAGCTCTCGGATCCATTCTGCCGTCTCTCCATGTTTTAGGGTGGTATTGGGCTTTATGTAGACAGATGCCACCACCAGTTTGAGTTTACCTCGCTTTAGTCGGACAGCAACTACCTCCCTCATGTCCGAGCAGAGTGCAGTGGTGTCTAGCTGCGTCTGTGGTATGTTTTGGAGTACGCAAACTGCCACCTATCCCTTCTTTTCAATGGGATTCTTCTCCCTGTAGCTTGGCGTAGATTTGATGGTCGGAGTTAGGTAAACGTTGAAGCCGGTGATTGTCATGTCCGGTGTTTTAGTCTCCTTTAGCAGCAGAATTTCTGATGGCGCATTTATTTCGAAGCGGAGCTTGAGCTCCGCTGCTCTTGCCGAGAACGTGTTGCAATTCCACTGTAGGATCCGTGTCGGTGCCATCTTGGTCTGTCCGGGTTCGTTAGTTCTATCTGCTATGCTTGAGTTCAGCAATTTCCTTTTTAATCTCTCCGAGTACTTGGAATACCATATTAAATTCCGTTTCCACGTCTTTCTCGAATTTGGCGATTTTGGATTCTTGCTTCTCGAACCTTGCTTCGAGTGCTTGTACTTCCTTCCTCCAATCTGGTTGTTCGGTGGACTTCGCCTTCGTGCGCTGGGCCCATTCTGGGATCCAGTTTGGGGCTGCCATCTTCTCATTGGAGTCAACTGTTGGCTTTCCTGGGTTGGGAGGAATTTGAATGACCTCCTGCTGTGTGTTTTGTTGGCCGCGAAGTTGGGCCTGTGAGGTGGCAGTTGCTTTGGCTGTTGCCGCGTAACTTTTTCTCGGTAGCTTCGGCTGTGGTGGCTTTGCGGGCTGCTTCTTTTCTGGGATCTTCCTCTTGGGACAATTGTTGCTGGTTGCCACGTGGGCCCCACCGCAGTTCTTACACTGTGGATCCCTTGTGCACTCCTCCATCTCTTCTCCGTGGATGTGCCCGCATTGGTCGCATCTGCTCTCTTTGCTTGGGCATACGTCCGTTTTGTGCCCAATGTTGTGACAACTGAAGCAGACTATTGGTCTTGGACGGTACGGTTTCACGGTGAACACTTCGCGGCAGAACATGACTTTCTTTAGCAGCCAAGTTCCCTCAAAAGTGATCACCACAGCGTTTCCTTTCTTGCCCATAAGGCGGGCATAGACTACTTTGGCCGTTCTGCATTCCAAGTCCGGTAGTAGCGTTTCGGGTGTCTCGTCGCTGTTATCACCGTGCAAGTAGATGAAACCGCGTACTTGATCGTTCCCCATTGCCTTGTATGGGCTTAAGGCGTACGAGTCTTCGCCTTTCGTGATCTCCGTGACTTTTAGGAGATTTTCGATTATCTCTTCGTTCCGCGTTGTTAGCGCAATAGTGTTCGTCTTCGGCTGAATTTGAATTTTGTAGTCATCAGGACTGGCGATTCCCGTCTTTTCCACCGCTGTTTTTATATCTTGGGTCGTGAAGTCCTTGACATTCTTTTTGCATATCGCTTTGAGTACCACTGTCTGGGTTGACGTGGGATTTTCGCGCCTATCTTCCTCAGATGATGTTCTCGGTTTTTGGACTGTCGAACACCGGCGTTTTCGTCGGCGTTTACTTATATATATTTCAAACCCTTCGTCATCGGGGTTCTCCTCCGAGAGGGCGGTTCCTAAGCTGTTAGGCTTAGCTTGTCGTTCTTCTGAAGTTTCATTTTCTGGTTTCTGTAATTTCTGTAGTGGTGGAAATTGGGAAGTATCTTGAGAACTCACCTCTTGGGATTCCATGGCGTTCCTTTGCTGGCTTGCCATCCAGCCTGGGGTCAATGTTCCTTGTATGTAGCTGTGCGAGAGTGTGGTTATCAATTTGCCGATATCCTCTTTGGTGATTCCCGATTTTCCGAGGAGTCCAGCGTCAAGGTCGATGGCTGTGGTAATGGCGGGTTCAAGCTGCTGCTGCGCTTTCACTTCGGCTTGTTGACCGCGCGTTCCCGAAGTCAGGGCTGCTGCGGTGTCCATCTTTTCTGGCTCCGAACTCGTCGAAATTGACCCTGTTGGTTGCAAAATCAGCGGGCGGAGCGTCGTCGAAGGTCCTTGGTGATTCATGACACCTTCATAAACGTGGCACTGTTTCGGGGGTGTCGGGACCCCTTAACGATGCCACGGAGCGTCCAGGTTCGATCTTCAAGGTAGTTGGAAGTCCAAAAGCTATAGAAAGCGCCAAACAGAAAATTATCAGGAGCCGAAAATTCCGTGTTCCTTTGCCAGGGCACTTCGTCGTCGTCCGGCCGAGAAACTGTGGTATGTTTCGCGGCACCCATGTGCTGGCTAGTCCCCTGTGCACGTTATACAATCACCGCAAGCTCTTGCCAGCGTCACGCGGTGCCAGTGCTGCCCAGCTTGTTCCGATAGTCAAGCCAGCTCATGCACCGGTGAATGCCAAGATAGGTAGTTTATGATAACAGCTTCTGATTCGAGGGCTAGTGATTTCTACACGTTTTTTGGCAAGATATCACGATGTGAGAAAAATATCTTGCGGCTTGACTTGTTAATATTTTTCATTGTAAATAAAGAACAAATTATCGGTACCCAGGCAGCACAGACACGTTAAAACGACGTTGAAAGAGCGTCGATGACGTCAGGAACCACATGTCGAAAGAACGTCGAAAGTCTGAACGTCAGGTTGCTTCGACGTAATATGGAAAGGCTAATGTCCGGAAAAAAGCGTGGATTTTACGTCGACATAACGTCCCACTTAACGACCTCAAAACGTCGAGTGCACTTCTGAACTGGACAGGAAGTCAAGTGATAACGTTATATCAACATTGACACAATGTCCCATTTAACGACCATAAAACGTCGAGTATACGTCTAAACTGAACGGGATGTCATTGTTAATTGAGAACATCATATTAGCGATATCATAACGTCCCATTTAACGACATAAAATGTCGAGCGCACGTCTGTGATAACGTTATGACAACGTTGAAATAACGTCCCATTTAACGACCGTAAAACATCGAGCATAGGTCGAGACTGAACGGGATGTCAATTGATAAAGGTCTCGACCTAGGTCACCGTCGAACAATGGAGTATCAACCGGACCTGGCTTCGTTGGTCGAAGGTATGTTCGCGAAAGCATGCATATTCGGACGGAATAGACCCTTTGCTAAATCCCCCAAGCGCCCCGGCCTGCACTCCAGGAATCATGGGAACGGTGTTCTTTCAGCTGATTGAAAAATTTTATTTTCACCAACATAAGCCTTATAATTCACAGACACTGCCACATCACTTCAGTTTCGGCCCTTTTTCACACAGAGGGGCAGGTTAACTCCCAACTGCCCGTGTCAGCACTCGGCATCCACGTACACTTTAATCCAACCTTAAGAGGAAAGGGGGGGGGGGGGCGTTTCTTCTACCGCGACGCCAAACGCCCCCTCGTTGTCAAAAATCACTCCTTTGTCACCAGCACATCACACTCCAAGCAACCCATACAAAGCCTTCCCACCCTCAAACCCCAAAATTTATACAAAGTCTAAGGGTGGGAACTTGAGTGCCACGTGGCCGCTCATCACATCCTCATATTGACACGACCATCTTCTTAAAAACATCTCTTCCCCCAGAGAAAACAATTCTTGCTCTAGATGGCTTCTTAACTCGGCTCGCAATCTACCCAGAATCGGCCACAAGGCTCGTTGTCTTAGTCCTACCGCCACCGCTTGGCTCCTATTTTTCCACAAGGCATAATCCCCGACTGCCACCAACAATTGTGCAAAGTTCCCTGTCGGGCATGAACCCCGCTCTCGATGCCACCAAACTTTCAATCCTCGGAAACCACGATCCACCGCCCTCCAAAATGTACGCGTCACAATACACTCAGCAAAAGCGTGTTGACAGTTCTCTATGTGCTCGCAATTAGGACACAACGCGCTCAAATCCTTCCCCCACCTTTGGACCTTCTCCTTTGTCGGAAGCACGTCCCACCCTTTTCTCCACTGGAATTCCTGTACATGGCTCGGTATCCTCGGTGCTGTCATACTATTCCAGGGAAACCCTTCCATCCCTCCGCGTCTATGAGGCGGGACCCGCGCAATCATAAGCTCCTCCATCACCCGTACAGCCGGGCTTGCCCAGACGTCGAGTTCGGGGTCGTGCGACTTCAACTGTCGCCAGAACGCCAGCATTCGTTTAAAAAAAGGGGAAGGCTGCTCAGCCGACGGGAGCAGGTTCCCAGAAGCCCTTGGGACTATCTCGCGCCTCTGCGGCCCCAGAAAGTACAACGCCAAAGGGCGCGCCGGATTCTCCTCCTCATCCACTATCGCCAACAACGTTTTTATCCCCAGCACCCCCGCGAGGGCGCTGACGCAGGGGAACCCTCACCCTCCCTTGGCTCTAGACATACTTATAACCGGCTCGGCTACCTTCACCTGTTTATCACTCCAAAAAAAAGAATTCAGCTGACGCTGCACTCTCGTCACAAAGGCTGCCGGTGGAACGCCTACCCTGGCCGCGTACCACAGCCGTCCGCACAGTATTGTCTGCGCTACATATCGCTTCTCTGCTAGTGGCAGATTATACGATTTTGCCATTTCTATTTTTTTTTTCCATTTCAGTTTCTATGTTATTTCATGTTATACACTCTTAAAAAAAATCTAGTAAAAAGCTAGTAACTGCAGCAGTTACTACCTATTTCTGACCGTTACTACCTTTCACTAACTATTTACTACCTCAAACGGGCGATAGGTAGGAAAAAGCTAGCAAATGCAGCCATTACTACCTTTTTCTGACCGTTACTACCCTTTTACTAGCTATTTACTACCGCAAAGGCGCGGAGAAGATGGCGGCGCTTGCTTCATACCCGATTGCCAGCGTTAGCGACGTCCTTGCTGTTTCGGATCGCAGGGGGAGGTATCTACACGCTATCGTAGCGTCAAATATTGTATGAGGGGGCATGTTTAAGGGTTGGAGCTGACTTTATAACGATCGCAGCCTCCGTACCAGCACGACGTGGAAGCCAGCGCTGCAGCGAGCGCAGCAGCCATTGTTGATGCAATGACCATGCGGCTTATTTACCTTCCTTCTCGTTTGCATTCGTTTGTGAGCGTTTATATTTTCGTTTTGGTTTTAACTGGGATGAAAATAGCCACTTACCACACTAAAAACGTTTCCGAAAACAAATAAAAAAGTTCATTCCGTTTTCTATATTTTTTTTATTTTTGTATTTTTATAAACTAATGTTTTTCTTTAACAAGAGACGCTTGGCAACATTGTACGACAAGCAAGTTGGGGCCAGTCGGAGTGGTCGGAGTTCGCAAGACGCTAGTTTCTCCGATGTGAACCTGCCGTTTTTGCCTTGTGTCGTGGGCAGTTCTCGTGTTCCCGTGTTGGAGTGCATAGTTAACGTTCGTGCGCTCGACGGGGCGAGTGTGTGCGTGGACCTGGACTGCTCTGAGGATAGTTCTAACGAGCCGGTGCCGCTGTCACTGGATTGGGTTTCGTCGTCCAAGAAGCTTTTCACTGCCTCCTCCTACTTGACACTGAGAACTTCTTCACGGTTTGTGTGTGCTCGGTGGTTGAATGATTCTGATTGAGCTGTCTTCGGTCGTGACAGTGCACTGTCACAACCGTTGATGTGCGTTGTTAATTGTGTATGTAGCTTTAGGACTAATGGAAAAAAACTGTTTTGGCATTCTACGAGTCTTTCTAAATTTGCTTATTTCTTCCCCAAAAACGCGAGCATTCGTCAGCGTATAGTACAAAAATTAAGATGCGAGCTGCACGCGGTATTAATTTTGCATGCATTTTTGTAGCGCAGCACGCGAAAGAAGTGCAGCTGCCGTCGTACTCCCCGTCGTCGCGGGAAAGCACTCTCTCGCCGACGGCGACTGCATTCGTTTTAAAAGCTGAACCGCATGTAATCGATTTAGCGAGTGACGAGACTATCGACGGAGGCAGCGACGAGCGACGGCGATTTCTCACGGTCACCCGTCGCGTCGCTCGGTTTTTTAATTTCTAGGAAATGCCGCTCATCGGCTTGGCCGCTTGTTCCCGTCACTTTTATGCGGTTTGCCTCGTCGCGCAACTGACCTAGCGACTGCGAAGAACTGACGTGCTGATACACGACAAGAAGTTCGCGCACTCAAGTGGTCAGTATAAAAGACTGAAGGACAGTCAAGGGAGTTAGCAGGGAGGAAGTGGCCGAGTGGGCTAACGCGTCTCAACTTGTAAGCTTGCGGTGGGAAAACCTCCTGGGTTCGTTTCCCACTGCCCCCGTACGTTAGTTAGCGATTAGAGTGATCGTGTGTTTGTGTTGAATGTATTGTGTCGATTGTGTGCTAAAAATGTGGGTGTATGTATGTATCATCTCGCGAATGTGAAAGAATTGAAATAAACTATAAATAATCGGCGTCCTTTTTGGTGTACATTTAATTGGACGTTGACTAGCGCCCCCTGGATTACTCATTTCCAGTTTCAATTTTTCTTGCGCCTGCCACCTGGTGGTAAGTGGCATAACCCCACACCTTTTTTATCCACAGGAAATCACGTGACTAGTTCCGTTTCCGGTCTTCCGTCGGGAGGTTCCGCTAGTTGCTAGCTAGAGGTAGTAAAATGCATGGATTCTACTTTGAGGCTAGTAACAGTTACTAGCTTCTTGACCTAGTAACCGTTACTAGCTTGACCGTTGCTACCTAAAGTTACTAGGTACCTAGTAACATATGTGACAAGCGGTTACTAGCTCTTACCTAGTAAATACTACCAGCTTTTTCTTAAGAGTGTACACGACAGTCCAGTGGAATTATATGTGATGCCTAAAATTGTGACATGAGACCCCCACGCCACTTGCGGAAGCGGCCCATAAACCCCTCCCAGACGCAGTGCTTTACTCTCACTATGAATAAGGCGTGCCCCCGACACTAGCGCGTACTCCTCAAAAAGCTTAAAAACTCTATGCACGCTGTCTACGTCCTCTAGGTACAACGTTATATCATCTGCATATGCCATCACAACTGCCCTCTCCAATCCCGGCATCGGCAGGCCCCGCACCCATGGGTCTTTCGCGATCTTCACCAAAAAGGGATCCAAGGACAAGGATGAACAGTACTGGGGACAGTGGACACCCTTGTCTAACCCCCCGGGTCACCGAAAAAGAACTTACTCACCTATTGACCGCCAACTCACTAGTCATCCCCCCGTACAATTTCCGCAGCGCCATTATAGTTTCTTGAGGTACACCGAAGGCTTCGAGAACAGCAAACAGGTATGCATGTTCGATCCTGTCAAAAGCTTTCGACTGATCCAACGAGGCCAGCATCCCCTCGCCGATCTAGCTCTTGTATATTCTATTAAGTCCCACGTAAGGGCTGCAGCGGCAAAAATACTTCGGCCAGGCACCGAGCTCACCTGCCATGGGCAAACTACCTCAGGCAGCACCCTTTGAAGCCTCGCGCAAACAATTCGCGCCACAAGTTTATAATCTGTGTTTAACAGTGTTACGGGTCTCCACGAATTGGGGTCCCCGCGGTCCCCGCCCTCCTTCGGCAGTAAGACCACACGCCCCTGCCCAAATGAGGTAGGCACCTCCTCCCCCAACACAGCCTTTCGAACCATCTGAACCCGGTGCTCCTGCAGGAGACTCCAGTACGTCTTA
Organism: Ixodes persulcatus; assembly: GCA_013358835.2. Taxonomy (NCBI): domain Eukaryota; kingdom Metazoa; phylum Arthropoda; class Arachnida; order Ixodida; family Ixodidae; genus Ixodes; species Ixodes persulcatus. Next base: position 55,629 of record JABSTQ010005186.1, read on the forward strand.
TAAAATTCCACTGTCAGTTCATCTGGTCCCGGCGACACGCCGGTCTTCATATGCCTCAAGGCCTTGAATACTTCCTCCGCCGTCGGCGGGCTGACTAAGGTCTGTGCCGTATCTGGGGGTATCGCCGGGAGGTTGTGCAAAAACTTCACAAACTCCTGCGGACCAACGGCCGTCCCTTCGGACCTTGCCAAGGCCGCGAAATGCGCACTAAAACGGCTCAGCATAGCCGGGTCGTCTGTGCCTGATACATCCGCATCTCCCACCACTGGAGGCTGTCTGTCTCTTACCAAAGTTTGCTCCGCCGGGTGCGCCTGAGGCCCTGTCCTGTTCCAGGTTGCGGTTCCCGCCGCCGAGCTCATGCGCAGCAGCCTCTCATACCGCCGCTGTAGCTCTGCTAAGTACTCCTTATCAGTGGCGTAAGCGGACCCCCTCTCAATACTATCCTTACCCTGCATACCACGTCCCACAACCGGGCGTTCTGCAGTCGTCTCCAAGCCCTCGCTGCGCCCTCGCAGTGTTCCCTCCACCTACCCTTTAAACCGTCCCACGATGTTGCATCCGGCATTACCGCCTTTAAACTTTCGGTTAACAGCTCCGCGAAAGCCTCCCGCGTAACCGGATCTAAGAGTATGCGGTTATCTAGCCGCCACGTTTTTGCTGCCGGGTACCCATGTCGCCCCCTTAATATCTATGTAACCGGCCTATGTTCTGATATATGCACCGGCGTACTATGCATATCCATGCGGAGCATCCCTGGACCGCGCCCACAAGCGCCTTTGCTACATACACCCTATCAAGTTTGGTGGCTGTTTTCCCCTGCTGCCGCGTATGCTGAAACTCGTCACCATGAAGGTGCGTCCACGCGTCCACAAGGCTAAAATGCTGTACTATCCGTCGCAGCTCTCGCCCGGTTCAATCCTCTCGTCCCTGCCCAGGTCTCCTGTTATCTCTATTCGTATCCAAAAAAACAGTTGAAATCCCCAAGCAATATTGTAGGAGATGGATTCAACAAAAAGCAATCCACTCCCCGAAAAAACTCATTACATAGGGAGGGCGTCGCCGGTGCGTATACATTCACCACTCTATACTTCTTTTTACACCAATAGAAATCAAGACTAATGACTCTTCCTTGCGTATCAAACATGCGGAAGGAATGATTCAGCAACGCTCTATTGAAAATCACCACCCCCCCCCTCCTCCGCAGCGCCCATGCGAAAACGAAAAGTAACATTCCACACAGAAACGCGCCCGAAATTCTTCCCTTTCTTTCGGGCTTCCAAGTTTGTTTCTTGCAAAAACAACAAATCACACCGAGCCGCTCGCGCAAACTGTACAACCTCCGTTTGCTTCCGAACTGACTTAAAACCTTGTACATTAAAGGTTAGCAGCCTAAGCAGCATACATATTATAAGGGACCAAACATTGCCGCACTCACAGTGTATGTAGCCGCTGCACGCCGATCCATACAGTTCGCGGAGAATCCCGCACGTCACGTCCCGCCGGTACCAGTGTCTCTGCACTCTTGTCTGGCCGAGGCCTTGCAGTGGGCGGCAGTCACCGCACCCGTTGACACCACAGCCACGTAGCAAGCCCGGTGATGCAGCTCCCTCCACGAGGCCCAGTCCGTCGTCGGTCTCCCAGTTACACTCAGCCCAGCCGGGCAGTTCTCCGTCGGGCACCCTGCCGCCGCCGCACAGCTGCGTCGTGTTGGCCGCCCGCCGTCCGCCAATTTGCGCATTGCTGCTATCCTGGAAGGATGCTGCGCTTGGTGACACGTATCTCGAAGTCTGCGGCGCCGACAGTGCGCGAGCTCGTCGCCCATCACCGCCCGCCGGCCTTTCCGGCGCCGTCGTAAAGAAAAAGGAAGACAGATCCGTCCCCTTACTTGTCTCTGTCCTAGGTGCGTTCCCTTTGGCATCCTTGCGGTTCTTCTCTTCAACCAGGCTTCTGGCGACTTGCGAAGGCCTCGCTCCGCCTGGCGTTCTTCTTCCTTCGCCCTTCGCTCTCTTGTCACCTAAGGGTTGTGTAGACGCAACGTGCTTCCCTTGCCTTCAGCGGGCTCTTCCGTCTCTCCATATTTTCCTCCTCTGCCTCGTCGCTCCTCTCAGGTCGACAACGAGCTCTTCCGAGTTCCGACCCGAACAAGTCGTTCATTGCCGAACTCCACTTGGGTACAGCTCCCCCTTCGCCGCAGCATGGTCTAGTGGGTTTCCTCCCCTGGCGTCCTTGAGGCTTCGCCTCCCGTATTCGGCGCCCTCTCCGTCTGCTTTCCCGGCGTGGTCAAGGCGTCGATGGCATCAGCTGCCCTTGTCACCGTCTCCGTCCCTCGTGTCGGCGACTTGTCACCCACGTGGGGCGGGCGCCGCCGTTAGGCCTACTGCGTCACCTCCCGCCCCCATGCCAGTCTTCTTTGTTCGGGCCTCCTGCGGTCGTTGCAAACTTGCCGCCGCGGCCAGGTCCGCCCTCGCCGTTTCTTTACTTGTCCGGGCAGCGCCGGAAATCCTCCGCCGGTAGCCAGCTACCGCCGAGTACGAACGCCGGCAGAACAGTCAACTGTAGCATGCGCCGCGCCGCAGCACCGACAGCCCGCTGCGCACGTCTCTGTGGCGTGACCGAAGCACGCACATCGCGTACAGTACTCCTCCGTGCACTGCGCCTTGAAGTGGCCCTCTTTTTTGCAGCCGCCGACACACCGCTTTCATACCCCTGTAGTCGCACGTGACTCTATATCCGCCGATGCGTAGAAAATTCGACACGGGATTCTGCTCTTTCATTTCTATTTTCACATACCTCGTTCGGTCTTGATACTGGTCGTGTGTCCTTGTAGCTCCATGCATGATTCCTGCACCTTGCAGTGCTGGGCCAGACTTCGCACGAGGAGCTCGTCGGGGACGGTGTGCCGGCAGGAACAGAACTGTGACAGTCGTCACCTGTGGGCCCACCGGGACGAGGGGAACCACGTTGCCGCCGATGGAAAGGTCTTCGGCGTCCAGTAACTCCGTACTGCTGCTTTACTTTTCACAACTACTTGAAAGTGCAAGGCACCCATATGCTGCACCGAAAATACTTCCGGCAACGTAACTCAGCGCTACCGCCGCATCAACCACGGCGTCGACGGGAGTCCCTTCAGACACTGTCATGTCGAAGGCATGAGTTTTCGGGGGGGCCATCGTGCAAAAAACACGGTGACCCGCCACTTGTCGTTAAAAAGAAACGAACAATCAGAATTGGGTACAACAAGCTCCCTAGTGATCGGTAATTTCGGCCTCTTCCATGGATACACAGTCTTAAAGGGGCACTCAAGTGCTTTTTGGAGAAGCTTGTTTTTGAAAGCATATTGTTTGTTGGGCTTCAGTCAATAAAAATGACCAGTTCTAAATGGCAAGGCGCCCTAGTAAACTCACAGCAATAGAAATACACAGGCACTATATTATCTTGCGGGGTCCATCCCCCGTCCCCACCACCTCCATAGAATTTGACCAATAGAAATAGTGAATTGCGAAAAGATTGCAAAAGTTATTATTATTGCTCTTTTTAGTCACATGCACATTATATTTTGACAACCACGTCAAATCTTAGGATGTAGGTGACGTAATACAGCTAATACTGTTTGAAAACGAGCGAACTATGTTTTCTCCTTGCCTTGTTACGCGGGATTGATATGCCCGCGCGGCGACGCGGCCGACGCGGCTGCGCGCTCGTCAGGTTGAACTTCCGTCGTCTACCGGTTGTCTTCCCGGCTCCCACTCCATCCCGTTCTGGAAGCAAGGTTCGCGAAGACGTAAATGGTTACGTTGCACCGGGCAAAGACACCGAGGACCTCCTCCACATTCCTCGTTTCTGTACGGACAACTTCGAGACATTCGCCAGCGGTGACCGTAGTTGTGGACACCATCAGTTCTGCTGTACCGGCGCTTCTGCTTCCCGTCGCCGACGGGACCGAGCGAGGAACCCGCGAAAAATTCCTCGGTTAGGTTTTGGTGATTTTTGTGAGTTTCATGAGGTCGCATTTGGCAGCAGTCTGCGTGACATACGGTTCGAAACTGAGGGTGCTTTGTTGAAGAGAGAACCGTGTTTTTCGACCCGCGTAAATAAACTACGCATCGTAGAAAGCTGATATCACCGAGACGCTAGTGGTGGCGACAGAATGCGAAAGTTTGCGAGCATCGTTACCTGAATCAAAGGATACTAATACTTTATTTGTACTCTGTGGGGAAGGATTGCCCACGCGTACAGGATCACAAAAGGCAATGCTGCCCATACCGGAATGGAGCCGATGTCCACCTAAGCCTAATAACGTCACGATCTTTTTTTTCTTCTAGGACCTAGGTTTTCTCTCTTTTACCACAGACTCTGGTAATTTTGAACATGATCAGCATCAACCAGCTCGCCTGCACACTCATTGTCGTCGTGTTTTGCGGTGCAGTTTATTTACTTGGACCAGAATGCACGGCTCTGTTTTCTCAAACAGCTGCCACATCTCGCAAGCCACCGGCAGGAATTTTTCTCCCGACCTGCCGGTTCGAGCTTCATAACTGAGAACACTCGTTCCGTTCGTGAGCTTGGAGCGTGTATGCGCAGCCAACACGGCGGAACGAGCGAATGTGGAAACCGTCATCCGAATGAGACACCCTGTGATGTGCCTGTGCTTGTCGTGCCGTTCCCACGAGTGCTCGTGGCATTGAACGGCAGTGCGCGAGCCACACGGGACGAGCGCAGCGCTCGTCCCGTGTGATTCTTCTACGTCCTCGTCTGTTTTTGCTGTTTCCTACGATGAATTCCCACCAACTCTCCATTCTTCTAAGTGTTGAAACTATCGATCACACAAATTGCATTATCAGCATTGTGAAGAACATTGTAGTATAAAAGTGCTATTTGCAGGTCCTAGTCTCAGCAGCTGGACTGCTGCATCCTGCAAGGCAGAAAGGATCCTGAGGGACTGCACTGTCGAGATGAATCTCCCTGGTTGGAGGAGCCCGTACCGTTGGATACTTTCGACTCTGCCGTCCCTACTGCAGCAGCGAGGTTCCATACAGCTGCATATTTCATGCTCCCAGCAGCATGCCAGACTCTGATGCGACATACTCTCCATCCCACTCTGCCAAAGGTTGGGAGAGGTAAGCATGCGTATGTGCGCTAGAACTTACAAGTTTGTCTGATCTTTGCACGCCTTGTGCATTTGTTACCCTCCCTCCGCATGCGTCCACATGCTTGTGCCCCCTT
>JABSTQ010005187.1:0-29711 GCA_013358835.2 Ixodes persulcatus
CGCGTCTCTACGCACGGCGAGGTGCGTTAACCAAATCGTTCGCAACAAAATGGGCATGTGGCCATTTTGTTACAAACGCTTTTGTTTCTTTTTTGTTTCATAACGCGTGAAAACGTGTCTCCCGGCACTAGTTTCTTGGCACGTCGCTATTCGCCATTTCTTGATATTTTTCCAGAGAGCGCGCGCAGCCGGCATCGTGCACTACAATACTGGGATCACATTACACATAAGAACATTGATGCACCTAGACAAAGCTGGTGTGGTAGCTCACTGGTAGCGAGCCCGTTTCCCCACGCAGTTATAGAAAAGAGAGAGAGAGAGGGGCAAAATGTACTTATTTAACAACGCACTTTAACTCTTAGGAATGTCCATGGCTCGGGTATACCGTGGACGTTTGATTTCCCATTTGCTCAGACGCTAGCCAGGCTTTCCAGGAAGTGGGATGGGTGTTAGGGAAGAAAGGGGTGGATAGGGCAACTGAGCACTGTAGACGCCGATATTCTAGACTGCGTATAGGGAGGGACAGTTAGGGCAGGACGGATCGGAACAGCGTTGAAATGTTAGATCCTAGCGGAGTTCGAAGGGTGTTTGTTGGACCTTTCTAAGCATTTGAGGTTGCGTCACATTGAAGGGTTAGGATGGGGCCAAGGTAAGTATTGCTGATTTACAGAGCTGTTTATAGTGAGACTTTTTTGGGGGTGTGCAGAATAAAGCTTCATCGCTGGGGGGGGGGGGGGGGGGGGGGGGGGGCTAAGCCAAGGGCATACTGGCGCCCGGATATGGATTTTGGGGCGAGTTTGTAGACCAGCTCATTACCTGCAAGCCTGCATGGCCTGGGACCCACCAAATAGTGACCGAGGTGGGAAAACTGTGCATAGAGCCGCCTCGAGGTCCACTTAAAATTGTGGGAAGATTTCTGCGCTGCTGCACGGCGCGAATCGCAGATATTTGATATAGAGCGTTAATCTAATGTGGGAGGTTGTTGGACAATATCTTGGATAGCATGAATGATACCAACTAATTATACTCTAATGACATTTGGGGGCTGCCATTTGGGCCGGTGGTGTGAGCTTGAGAGATTGAGAATTGTGGTGCGTAGATTGCGCATGCCGCAATTCTCTGGGTTCCTGTCTTGGAGACGGACGCCTTAGCATAACCTATGATTGTGTGAAAAGGAGAGTTGTGATGGCTACCTTGCGCCCTCCTGCGATCGTACTTTATGTCCAGGGACATTTCGGCAAGGTGCAGGAGAAAAGTGCTGGTTTGAGGGTAGGGTATGGGAAGGTATAAGTAAGGGAAGACCAATGGGAGAAAATCCTGCCTGCTCCTGGTTCCATCTACCTTGCGTAGGGTTCCCGGGAGCCGGGCTATTTGTCGATACCGATGAGGTGAAGAAGAAATGTGGCAGTACAAATAGTCCGTGTCGTAGAGTTTCTGGTTGGAGGTGGAGTAGAGAGATTAAGGAAGGTTTGTATACACAGGCAGTGGGCCCCGAACAAAATCCCGCGGGCGGCGGGCGATCTTTTTCAAGGATATGGCAACATCGACGACGGACACCCTACGCTCAATTATGCAAACTACATACACTACAAGGGACGTCGTTAACAGTGGTGGGAACGCTTATGGCCTGAATTTCCAACGAAACTGAATATCCAACGAGCCTGAATGTCCAATCGGTCACGTGACAGGCGAGACGGAATGTAAAACGAGACGAAAGATTCAGTCGAGACGGAATGTCCATCGAGTCTGAATGTCCAACGAGACGAAAGATCCAACCGAGACGGAATGTCCAACGGGCCTGAATGTCAAGCGAGTCTCAATATCCAACGAATATGGAATGAACCTTGCATAGAATTTAGAAGATATTTCGTTTTTCGAAATGTAGTATTACTGATAGTTAGGGCTGTGAAAAACGCGTTCGATGGAATGGAGAACCGGACGTTTCGGTGCGGAGATAACGGCACGCGGTCGTTTCGGGACGTCGTCGCTTCGGTACCGGGCTTTTCAGTACCAGGCCTTTTGATGCACGGCTATTTTGGTGTGCCGCTGAGCTTGTCCCGCTGATGTTGCCTCTGTGAAGTCTCCCGAATAAAAATTAAAATTATGCTCGTGTATTTTGTAGACTTAATAAAACTAAAGCAAAAATACAATTATTGTTCGTTTTATATATCTAAATATAGAGATAATTTCTATAATTAAAAAAATGACGCGGAAAAGGTCACATGCTACAAGATCAAAGACCGAACTCGTTGACCTTTGACAATCGGTCACGCGTTTACTTTTTAGAAGGTCATAACTCTGGCGCGGAAGTAAATGTGGGGTCCACGAGAGTAGAATCGTTAATCGTGCTTATCCCCAGCCACAGTCTTCTTTCCGTATTGTACGAGTTGCTGTATTTTCCTTATGTGTCCCTAGTCGCGCAAAGATGATGTCCACCGCATGGGAGAAAAACGCGTGATTAAAGGGTTTGTAATAGGTGTTGTCATGTTTTGAAAGTGCAGAGGCAGTTGCGTATACATTTTTGAAAGTCAATGTGCATTGTATGTGTGCTCATTTCTAAACTCTCGGAGCAAGCGTGTGCTACCCGGAATTATATTTACCTCGTTTAGCCCTCCGCACTGTATATATTTGACACCACTGTCTCGTGTAAGCACTCGATTACTTGTCTTTATATATGTTACATCGTTCATTCACTCATATGTTGTGTTTCTTCTGCGGATGTAAAGGGGAGGCGGGGGCTTCGTCAAGTAGCGACATGCTGCTTTTTTTCCCTGCCTTCCCCTCTCAGATGGAGAGGAAATAAAATTGATTGATTGATTGATTGATTGAGGTCAAGTTGGGGTAGTATGTGTAATTACACTAAATCGTAGGGTTCTCTTTTTTATATAAACGAAGGTGAAAGTTTTAGACATTTCTGATTGGACGTCTCGGCCCCCAGAAACAAATATTTGGTCCTCATATCAAAATCAGTGATAAAATACAACGTTCCTTCCTTTAAAGGGCAACTCCGTTCAATTCCGAAAAATGTAGGCTTACAAGTGATTCCATTTCACAAAGCACTACTAAACAGCTCTACGTCTTCGGATTCGCGAAATATGCAATATTATTTGTGTAATCTTAATTAAACATCAGCTGATACCGAAACTTCGGTTGCGTCAGGCAACATTGGTCTCGTGTCGTCAGAGTCATGGCCACATCACGTCGAACCACGTGGTCTTGTGACGTTCGTGGGGGTGACGAACAGGACACGCGACGTGGGCAGGTAGCTTCGCATGGCGTGGAAAGTGATGGCCCGGGGGTGAGTGGGAAGGGGAGAAGACGAAAGACAAGAAGGGTGGAGCGGAGAAACCGGACATGCGATAAACGCGCAGGGCAGCGCAGAGTAGTGCATCCGCGTTACGGTGATCACGTGGAAGCCGTTGAGCCAACACCGGGAGGACAAAATTATGATGTCAGCGTTCAATTTCGCTCTGAGAAGTAAAAAAAAAACAAAAAACGTGAGAATGACGTAGACATGCCTCTGACGTAGAGGCTCAATGTTGGCCGCTTCAACTCCGTCGCATTGACTGGGCTAATGATTGCGCCTCACGTTGCACGCTAGAGTTGGCAGATTTCGGCGACTTGGCTCATTTGAAAGTTTGCTGGCCAGTTTATTAAATATATAGACGGAATTAGATCGTAATATTTGACATTGGGTCTTCCTATATGATACTGAAGAGGGCTGCATAGTTTTCAATATATAAAAAAATGAAACGGAGTAGCCCTGTGGAGGTGAAGTCCTAAAGTGGTGAGCTTATGTCCGGTGATTGTCTGGAGGATTCGGCACATTGATGCTTATCGCGACGATTAGTTTCGCATGCTTCGGCCACCAAAGCGATTGCTGTCGCAGTGAACCATGTGTTAAACAACAAGTAGGCTACCTTAATAATTTTTAGGATTGGCTTCCACGTTTCCGCTCTGCCTTTTCTGGTCACGTGGCATGCAGCAATCCTACCGATACGCGCCCAGGTAGCATACCGAGGCTGCGATTGGATTTGAACTGGTTGTAACTCTATCGCAGAACCGCTGCGACAGTGCGAGCGCGATTTATTTATATGCTTGAGTCGCGAGTGAACATATTCACGTAGAACACAACTCGACTTTTATCATTTTCAACGACCCGGGCACGATTCACTATCGGGCCCTTATAAATCCTGAGAGCTGCATTTGTCATCCTCTCTTTTTGGGACAGAGGGTCTAATTGTTGACTCCCACTGTCCCCGGCTATACACCCTACCCTAATCAACTCTTTTCGAAAGTTCGACGAGTGGGCACTTTCGCCCCCTTTTCAATTCTGCGAACCGGCCTATGGCAAATTGCACTATTCAACGAATTGTCCTTCTTCCAGTTGTCCAGAGACCAATGGAATTTCGACGAACTGGCCGGATTCGCGGTGCAATACGCTTCCCCTAAAAGAAGAGAAAGCGACGTGAAACGATCTATTGTGATATTCACACAGGATGCAGGCTATTGGTACAGCCGGGTGTGAACCTTCTGCTGCACGCCGAGATGGTTGCGTTCGCGTCCTTTATCAAAAGTCAAGCTCCCACTTACCAAGACGTCATCAACTATCTCGACAGGATCGCGAGCTTCGGAGTGCTTCCAGGAGAAAGTTAAAATAAATGGGCTTCTGAAAACCACTAAGCATGTTACATGCAAAAAAATAAAAAAAATTGCATACTGCGTGATATTAGTATAATAGCTCAAGTCTGGGGCATGCAAACCTACTGGCAGAGACTGCATGCGTATGTAAACTACTGACAACTTTAGTGTACAATGAGTAGTTGTCTGTTACAAAGATAAAAGAACAAAAATAAAACAAAAATTTCAAATTCACACAGTTGTTTTGCATTTACTCATGAATTGTCGGGTCACACCCCCAACCACCCCCGTGCATTTATGGGCGCGTTAGATGTACATTTTTTTTTTTTTTTAAAGAAGATATCTATATATTTTTTTTTTTTATTTTGCCTCGCACCAACAGCTTCCAACTGAAAGCTGATGCCTCGCACCAACAGCTCCCAAAGCTCCTTTAAAAAATTTATATATTGACTCTGCGCACAGTCAGGGGCGCTGGCGGGCGGTCATGTGTTTCCAATATGTAGCTAATCTATAGATTAAAACGGGCAGGAATGAGGACTGAACTAGAAATTCTTGGGATCTAAAGCGCGGCTTTCCTAGACGTTCCCCAATTGCGGTGCACTAGGACACTCGGACTATGCATCCCTATCATATTGCCGCGCGCGCAGCTGGCCAAGTAGGCAGCGCGCGCGTGGCCTAAGGGTTATCGCGCCTGACTCCCACGCGAAAGGCCAGGGTTCGATTCCTGGCCGTGCCTACACATTTTGTTGACGCTGAAATGTGATGTTCTAGTAAATTCGAGAGCCGCCTTGCTGATTCGAGGTTAGAATATTCTACGACCCGAACCTTCTACGCCGAATGTTCCGGAAGCACACGCGTGTACAAAAGGGGCTCCGCCTGGCAAGCCAAGTCAGTTTCGCCCCAGCGTTCGACTCTGCTCTTTCGCCGACTTCGACGCCCGCGACGCTCTACTGTTATCTTTTGTTTCCTTCTTTATTTTTGGGCACAAGTTCGCCCGATTAAACGTTTCGTTTACTAAGTTATTTGCCGCCCCATCACTTGTCATTCGTGACATTTGGTGGAGGTGCGGGGTACCGCATGCCCGTGCAGCGTTCCCCTCCAAGAGCCCGCAATGCAAGTCCGATTCCAAGCCCGGTGAGAAGACAACTCTCCGCGGAACCCAAAACTCGGACCAGCCGCCGCATCAAGGGAGAGGATCCTGAGTACGGCCAGCTGTGGGACAAGCCCAAGCCAAAGAAGACGACGATGGCAAACCAGGCGCAGACCCCGGCCGCTCCCGCCATCGTATACCTGCCCGTCGCACCCAGAACACCGACGCCTTTCCATGGAGACGACCACGAGGATATTGAAGACTGGCTGCAACACTATGAACGTGTAGCCCGCCACAACGGATGGACGACTGACCAATGCCTTCACAATCTGTACTTCGCGCTCGAAGGAACTGCGAGGCATTGGTTTGAAAACCACGAAGTGTCCTTCACTACGTGGGAGTCCTGCGCCGCCGAGTTGAAGCGAACATTCCTCAACCACCATCGTCGGCAGCCAGCGGAGGACCTTCTCCAAACAAGAGTGCAGGGCCCCAACGAAAGCCTGACCAGCTTCGTTGAGGATGTCATGCGCCTATGTGCCCGAGCCGATCCGGAGGCAGCCGAGGAGAAGAAGCTTCGCGTCCTCATGCGTGGCGTGAAGGCTGAAATTTTCGGGGGCCTTGTCCGCAACCCTCCGACAACCGTCGACGGTTTTGTGGCTGAAGCCACTAACATCGAGCGTGCACTGGCGTCCCGAGCAAGCCACTACCACCGACTCGCCGGCGCGCCTACTGCCCCAACCGTCGCAGCTACCCGTCTGGACTTGAGCACCACCGGTGTCGACGGCCTTCGGGAAATCGTCCGCGACATCGTCCGAGAAGAACTCAGGAAGCTCCTGCCTACTGACAACCAGCCGGCTGCGCTGTCGATCGCCGAAGTTGTCCGCGAGGAGGTCCAGAGGGCATTCCAACCGGAGGCTCCTGCCAGCGTAGCAGCACCCGAGGAGCCGACTCTGACTTACGCCGCAGTAGCTCGGAGACCGGCTCCAGCGTCCCGGCAGTATTGGACGCCACCTCGACGTGACCCACCCGCGCCACAGACTTTCCAACGTCGGGATGGGCAGCCCCAGCTCGTTCGCACCGAACAACCAGCCCCTAGGAAGACGGATGTGTGGCGCACGGCCGATCGACGACCACTATGTTATCACTGTGGCGAGGCCGATCACGTCTACCGGAGGTGCCCGTACCGACAAATGGGCCTCCGAGGTTTTGCGCCGAACGACCCTCGCCCAAGACACGGCGAACGCCCGCGTGACATCGAGGAATACCTCCGTCGCCCCCCGTCACCAGCGCCGACAGCACCACGAAGTTCAAGGTCTCCATCCCCCCGACGTTCCGCATCGCCATTCCATCGGTCGCGCCGTGACAGCCTGTCTCCCACTTCCCGCCGGGAAAACTAAGCGCGGCAACTCCCGGAGGTGAAGTTGCCGAAGACGACCGAAGCAAAGAGCCTCCAAGAACGCCGGAGCGCTCCCACTCGCCTGACGTCCCGCATCGCAACGACGCCCCTGCAACGGTGTCCAACAATCTAAACGTTGTTATCGACGGCTACGACGCATCGGCACTCGTGGACACCGGAGCAGACTACTCAGTCATGAGTGGGAGGCTCTCTCGCCACCTGCGAAAAGTTACGACGCCTTGGGAGGACCACAAATTCGGACCGCTGGAGGACACCTTATCACGCCTGTCGGAAGTTGCACTGCCCGCGTCGAAATTCGCGGCGAAACGTGCCCTGTGAAATTCGTCGTTCTACAAGACTGTTCCAGAGATGTCATTCTCGGCATGGACTTTCTGTGCGAATACGGCGCCGTCATCGACCTGGGTGAGAACAGATTGACGCTGCGGAAGCCTGTTCCACCTTCAGAGAAACCCCAAACAGCGTCAGCCGCCGTCCGAGTCGCCGCCGCCCACGTGAACCTGCCGCCGCGATCAAGTGTTGTCGTACCCGTCGTGGCCGATACAGCTACCTGCGGCGAGGTTGTCCTGGAAGGCAACCTTCAATTGCTTTTAGGAAGAGGAATAGGCGTCGCAAGAGGAGTAGCTGAATTTCAGGACGGCCGCACTGTGGTCCTCGTGACGAACTTCCGAAATGAAACGAAACACCTAACAAAAGGGGCAGCCATTGGCCACGTCGAGGAACTCCACAACTCCGTCAAAATCGCCGCCATTACTGACGAAACATCGCCACCTCAGCAAGGCAGTACGTCGCCAGCGCAGCTCGACATTGACCCTAAGCTTCCGGGCCCGAAACGACGGCAGCTGTTTAACCTCCTCGCCGAATACACCGACTGCTTTGCGACATCATCGAAGGTACGCCAAACCGCCGTTGCGAAGCACCGCATCATTACCGAGGACGACGCGCGCCCTGTGCATCGATCGCCGTACAGAGTCTCCGTAAAAGAAAGGGAGGTAATCCAGGAACAAGTTCGAGAGATGCTGAACGACGACATAATCCAACCTTCGAGCAGTCCATGGGCCTCTCCAGTCGTACTGGTTAGGAAGAAGGACGGAACGCTTAGGTTCTGCGTGGACTACCGGCAGCTGAACGCGGTGACGAAGAAAGACGTCTACCCACTCCCCCGTATCGACGACACGTTAGACCGGCTACGCCACTCTCGATACTTTTCATCGATGGACCTGAAGAGCGGCTACTGGCAGATCGAAGTCGACGAACGGGACCGAGAGAAGACAGCTTTCGTCACGCCAGATGGATTGTACGAGTTCAACGTGATGCCCTTCGGACTATGCACGGCTCCAGCTACTTTTCAGCGTGTCATGGACACCGTACTGGCAGGACTGAAGTGGCAGAGCTGTCTCGTCTACCTCGACGACGTCGTAGTGTTTTCCGGCGACTTCGACGAGCACTTGCGACGACTCCGAGCTGTTCTCCAATCCATACGGACCGCCGGACTCACCCTTAAGCCGTCCCAGACCCAGAGAAGACTCGCGCCGTCGCAGCATTTCCAGCACCGAGAGACAAGAAGGCCGTGCGAAGGTTCCTTGGACTATGTGCCTACTATCGACGCTTCGTCCGGGATTTCGCAAGGATTTCCGCACCGCTCACAAATCTCACGAAAGATGACGAGAAGTTTGAGTGGACCGAGGAGCAGCAGCAGGCATTCGACGAGCTGAAGCGACGACTGCAGACTCCTCCTGTTCTTGGACATTTCGACCAGGATGCGGAAACCGAGATTCACACGGACGCAAGTAACGCAGGACTTGGCGCGGTACTGGTTCAAGTACAAGAAGGAACCGAGCGAGTCATCGCTTACGCAAGTCGGACACTGTCCAAGGCGGAGAGAAATTACTCCACGACTGAGAAAGAATGCCTTGCGGTCGTCTGGGCAATCACGAAGTTTCGTCCGTACTTGTACGGGAGCCCGTTCCGTGTAGTCACGGACCACCACTCGCTCTGCTGGCTTGCGAACCTCACGGACCCGTCAGGACGCCTCGCTCGGTGGAGTCTCCGACTACAAGAGTTCGACATGACTGTGGTCTACAAGTCGGGCCGCAAGCACAGCGACGCCGACTGCCTGTCCAGAGCCCCCGTCGAAACACCTTCCGGCAGCAGCGACGACGATGACGACGAGTCCTTCCTAGGCGCGGTGAACACCGACGACAGGGCACGACGTCAAAGAGACGACCCTGAGTTACGCGCGCTAATCGAGCACCTCGAAGGACGGGGGGGTACTATACCCCGTGTTTTCTTGAGAGCCCTGCCGACCTTCGTCCTCCGACAAGGTGTACTTTACAAGGAGAACTTCGGAGACAACAGCTCGCCATGGCTGCTGGTAATCCCTACCGACCTTAGAGCGGAGATCTTTCAAGCCTGCCACGACGACCCGACATCCGGACACCTTGGCTACAGCCGTACGCTGGCCCGGATTCGTGAAAGGTATTATTGGCCCAAGCTGCCGAAGACCGTACACCTCTACACACGGTCGTGCCACGAGTGCCAGCGACGCAAGAAACCACCCACGAAGCCGGCAGGTCTCCTGCAGCCGATTGCTCCCCCAACCGCACCGTTCCAGCAGATCGGAGTGGATCTACTTGGTCCTTTCCCACCATCGACGCAAGGGAACAGATGGATAATCGTCGCCACAGATTATCTCACGCGGTATGCCGAAACGAAAGCCCTTCCTTCTGGGACTGCTGTGGAAGTCGCCAAGTTTTTCATCGAATCCATCGTCCTCCGGCACGGCGCTCCCGAGGTTCTGATCTCAGACCGAGGATCATCATTCATGGCCCAGCTGACGCAAGAAATCCTTCGTCTCAGCCACACCAGCCATCGTCGCACCACAGCGTACCACCCGCAGACCAACGGGCTGACGGAGAGACTCAACAAGACCATCGCGGACATGATCTCTATGTACGTCGACGTGGAGCACAAGACGTGGGACGAGGTGTTGCCATACGTCACATTTGCCTACAACACGGCCGTGCAAGAGACCACCGGGGTAACACCCTTTCAACTGGTGCATGGTCGCAAGGTAACGACAATGCTGGACGCGATGTTACCCCACGAACCGGCTGTCGACGGAAGCGACGATGCCCAGGTGGTTGCCCAACGGGCAGAAGAAGTCCGCCAGCTCGCCAGACACCGTATTCAAGCCCAACAACGAGTCGACACTGGCCGCTACAACCTTCGTCGTCGGGACGTCCACTTTCAACCCGGAGACCGGGTGTGGGTATGGACACCGATCCGCCGCCGTGGTCTCAGCGAAAAACTCCTGAAGCGCTACTTTGGACCCTACAAAGTGCTTCGTCGACTCGGGGATCTGACCTACGAGGTGATGTCCGACGGAACACGGACTTCATCACGCCGCCCTCCACGACCAGAAGTCGTCCACGTCGTGCGCATGAAGCCATACTACGCTCGATAGGACTGTGGACCTTAAGTGTTCCAAATGACTCTTTAGTTTACCCTTCTTTTTTTTGTTTGCTTTGTTTTGATTTGTGCTGCATCGGGGCGATGCTCTTTTTAAAGGGGGGAGTAATGCCGCGCGCGCAGCTGGCCAAGTAGGCAGCGCGCGCGTGGCCTAAGGGTTATCGCGCCTGACTCCCACGCGAAAGGCCAGGGTTCGATTCCTGGCCGTGCCTACACATTTTGTTGACGCTGAAATGTGATGTTCTAGTAAATTCGAGAGCCGCCTTGCTAATTCGAGGTTAGAATATTCTACGACCCGAACCTTCTACGCCGAATGTTCCGGAAGCACACGCGTGTACAAAAGGGGCTCCGCCTGGCAAGCCAAGTCAGTTTCGCCCCAGCGTTCGACTCTGCTCTTTCGCCGACTTCGACGCCCGCGACGCTCTACTGTTATCTTTTGTTTCCTTCTTTATTTTTGGGCACAAGTTCGCCCGATTAAACGTTTCGTTTACTAAGTTATTTGCCGCCTCATCACTTGTCATTCGTGACAATATATTTCAAATTGGCTCATCTATGTCATCTAAACATTCGAAACGTTTGAACTTTCAATATCAACGGAGCGTTTGGCGTCGTACAATCGACACCCTTAACGATTGCTAGATAGCTGCGCATCGGCACTCAGCTAACTAACCATTATGCCTTCCTGTAGATGACATTAGAAAATTTGTGTTTGCTCTATGTTTCTCCGTCGGTCCCTCAACGTCGGCTTCAGTGGCACGACATTTTAGTATGACGAAAATGCGGCAATGCCTGCAGGAACGCGGATTAAATACACTCACAAGTCTGTATATTTAACAACATAAATTATTCTAGCACGTGACAGGCGAGACGGAATCTCCAACGTGCCTGAATGTCCAATGAGATGAAAGACCCAATCAAGACAGAATGTACAACGAGCCAGAATGTCCAACATGCCTGAATATACATTATTGGATCTTCCGTCTCGTTGGACATTCAGGCTCGTTGGATATTCCGTCTCGTAATCTGGTGGGAAGAGCTCATAACAGTTATCGCTGTAATATTCAGTATGTTTGCGAGCACATTAGAATTGTCGAATTTTTAGCGTGTGCATAACAATGAACGATTCTATTATAGTGCAGCTGGGCGTTTTCAGATAAGATCGAACAACCATGTCTTGTGACCATTTTTAAGTTGGATGAAAAAAACAATTTGCAGGCTTTATGCCCAGAAGAATAAAGCCAATCCTTGTTTTTGGAGAAAAAAAAAATTTGTCTTTGCGAAAAAATATTTCTAAGTCACGTGCGCGTTTTGCGTATCGCGCGATTTTGACGTCTCGGGCGGCTTCCCCCCCAAAAAAATGTTCTGGCTACGGGTCTAGAAATATTCGCTGACAGAATAGGCATAGGAAGGATTGACAAAAAGTATTATTCACCGAGTATTAGGGTAGTTATTTTGAAAAAAAAATCGCAATCACGGCACATTGCGCAATAACGCTCTGGATTAAAGAATATTTTTCTCCGTATCTATTAAAGGTAAGGTCTTCAAACTTTGCCAGTGTGTTGCCCTGTATATAGTTCATCTTTGGGTGACATATTGTTGCCCTGGTTAGAGCGAGACTTTTACAAACATTGCTCACACAGGAGCATTTAACTAAAAATGCGTTATTTTGAAAATCATTTAAAAAAAAAGGTCAGCTTTAATATTCTTTAAACTCTCTGAAATCAACGTTTATAAAATGTACTAACAGAGTCTGTAAAAACATGATGCAATATTTGTGTGGCTTTTAAGTCATAAAGCGAGAAACATGGCCTAATTGACGCTAACGTGGTTGCCATAAATGGGGCGTGCACATACCCGTTCTTCACAATTTCATTATTATTAGAAAGCGTAAAAATGCTACGGGGTTGTCAGTAAAAGACAAATTGACAGCAAAGAGGTCGACGGTAGTTTTGAAGGGAAAATTCCTAATACGTTCTCGTGCAACCGACCCAAAAATGCCCATTGGTCGGAACGATCGAGGTGCGCCACTCTGTAACATGCTTCGCGGTACCCGTTTCAACAGCCGTCGTATGGCGTCTCCGTCTACGCGGCGTAAAGGAAGCAACCGGAGCGACTTTGCAAACAGATCAGCCTACAGCCTTGGTGGTAACATTATATAGAAAGTAGGGCGCGGCAGATCCTGAACCTGCGCCGCCTGTGAGTGCCAATAGATCAGCCGGAGTGGAGGGCCGGAACCCGTAGAAGATAAAATATACTTTAAAAAAAATCCGATTGTCTGAGGTGTTTTGTATTGGGCGTTTTCAGATAGGATCGAACGACCATGTCCGGTCGATGTTTTCATTTTTACCGAAGGATGTTTTTTTAATTGTTGTGCAAGTGCAAAAACATATTCAAACTTGTTTTGCTGAAAATAAAGTTTCTTTTGAGGAAAACAAAAACACAAAGTCGCTGTCGGTATACGCTCTCGTTTTTTGCGACTTTCGTGAATCCGTCCTCTTGGATATTTATTAAAGAAAAACTGGTGTCGTCTTAGGTTTAATATTTTTGTGCAGAAACTATACATAAAATAAAAGAACGTAAACATGCATTATCGATTACGAAGCAATTTACAGCTTTATGGATCAGGATCTTAAAATACAGGAAATTACAATAGTTTAAAAATTATTTGAACACGCCTTTTCTATATTCCCTTAAATTGTCATGGAAATTGAAAACGATAACCTTTCTAAAAAAATACACTGAGATGTAAACAGGTTACCGATTTTGCAATAATTGGAAAATCACTTTAAAATGAAGGCCTTCATAATTTTTCTTCTACTTTTCACAGATCAAGGCTCATAATCTGTCCTATCAAGCCCTTCAAAAATGCTTTGCATTATATATCTTTTTTTTTTACTTTGCAGGGTTTTAAAAATACAGAATTGACGAAACGGGAGTGGAGAAAGATAGGTTTTTGCCGATTTCAAACAAGGGCAAGCAAGGGGTCGAAAAATGTAGGAAGTCTGTGAAGAGAAAGCACTGTGACAGGAGTTTGTGAAAAATAAGAATTCATACAAAAGATTACAGGTGAGTTTGAAGCTTGATTAAAATAAGCCCTGGAGAAGGGGAACAAGCGCAAGTCAACAATTTAAATACAGATTTCTCAGATGAGTGAATTTCGGAGCCTACCCATCGTGAGAAGGCTGGGCTGCTGACGACCAGGTTTAAATAGTGATAAGAAAGAACACATATTTAAAGTGGTACAATTGAGACTTGTTTAATTAATCATGATCCTGTGCGCGCATTCGGAGCTTGTCGCGTGAAATCTTTATGCCGGACGCTGACCTGAGTCGGTCACCTCGCTCTCCTGGCACTCCGAAAAAAACTTTTTTTTTCCCCCGTTTTGCCTGTAGCGATCACAGTTCGTTTCTTCTCAGTGGCACCGCAAGCTCGCAACCTTGATCTGCTTTTCGCAGCCATAGGAGACTTTACTTTTAAAGCTTTTCTTCGGCTACTGTTCATGCTAAAACAGCTGTGGTTGGGAAGTGTCGGGACGCGTACACTGCCATAAGTGACAGGACTGCAGGATTCCACGCACAACGGAAACAGTCTATTGCTTTCATGTCCCTGAACGCTTTGACGTCAGCTTTCGGGAAGTGGATTAGTTTCACATTCGGCAGTTTAGTGTTCAGTGGGGCTACCATCTCTGACGCCGACTTGATCTCCGACTTTGTGGGCCGTCAGAGACTGTACAACTTTGTCTGGTGCTTGACACGACCCCCGATTCAATTACAGGCACACTTTCCATGTCCAGTTGCGGAAAACAATACACCTCGCTGAAGTGTATTTGTGGCCCTGCAGCTCGTGTAGTTGGTACTTGTTCTTAAAGTGACTTGCTGCACCTTCACTTACGTAGGTCACATGGGCAAACCCAAATTGGATTTCACGATTCTCCAAACCGTTGTCTTATAATTGAAGTTACAGACAATCTCATTCAATCGCAATTCTTTTTCCTTTTTTTATGTATCTTTATTTTCTACGCGTTGTGCGGCCCTGCACGGTGGCGGACCTATTGGCACTCACAGGCGGCGCAGATTCAGGTTCTGCCGCGCCCTACTTCCTATATCATGTTACCGCCAAGGTTCTAGGCTGATCTGTTTGAAAAGTCACTCCGGTTGCTTCCTTTACGTCGCGTAGGCGGAGACGCTCTACGCCGGCTGTAGAAACAGGCACCGCGAAGCATGTTACAGGGTTGGCGCACCTCGATCACTGCGGCCCATGGGCATTTTTGGGTCGGTTGTACGAAAATTAATTAGGAATTTTCTCTTAAAACTACCGTCCACCTCTGTGCTGTCAATTTGTCTTTTCCTGACCACCCTGTAGCATTTGTACACTTTTTAATACTATTCAAATTGTGAAGAACGGGTATGTGCACGCCCGCCCCATTCATGGCAACCGCGTTAGCGTCAATTTGGCCATGGCCATGTTTCTCGCATTATAACTTAAAATCCACACAAATATTTCATCGTGTTTTTGCATACTCTGCTAGTACATATTATAAACGTTAATTTCAGAGAGCTGAGAGAAAATTAAAGATCGCCTTTTTTAAATCATTTTTAAAATAATGCATTTTTAGTTACATGCCCCTGTATGAACAATTCTTGTAAATTTTTTCTGCTAACCAGGACAACAACATTTTACGCAAAGATGACTTATATACAGGTATACAGGGCAACACACTGGCAAAGTTTGGAGACCTTAGCTTTTATAGATACGGAAAAAATATTCTTTGATCCAGAGCGTTATTGCGCAATGTGCCGTGTTTGCGATTTTTTTCTCATAATAACTACCCTAATACTCGGTGATTAATACTTTTTGTCAATTCTTTTTATGCCTAATTTGTCAGTGAACATTTCTAGACCCGTAGCCAGAACAGTTTTTTGGGGGAAGCCGCCCGAAATGCCAACATCGCGCGATACGCAAAACTTGCCCGTGACTGAGAGGGTGCTTACAAATGTTGTTCGCAAATACAAACATTTTTTTTTAGAAAACAAGGATTGGTTTTATTTTTCTATACTTCGCCTCACCCTACGATGGACTAAAGGCAAAAGCTACGAACCGCCAGATTCAATCATGAGCCACCTAGAAATTGTGCGTTATTTCGCTTCGATGCACGTATCGGTGCCCGCGTCTCGAATCACTGATGAGGGGACGGATGGACAGTGGTTCGAATCGAAGAGCACTAAGTGACTCAACAATTTTAGATGGCAAAGAAGGCCACGACATATAGGCTCTTTGCAGCGTTGAAGCCGTAGAAATGATGCGGCGCTATTGGATTCGGAGCATTATTCGTTCACCCCGAATCATTGTTAAGCGTGTCATAGTATAGCGTGTAACGTGATTGGACCTGGCGGCCTGTGGCTTTGTCCTTTAGTCCATCGTAAAATGAGACAAAGTATAGGCATAAACCATTGAAAACATTTTTCTTTCATCAAAATTAAAAATGGTCACCGGACATGGTTGTTCGATCTCATCTGAAAACGCCCAGCTACCATATACGATAATGTGTCGTTAATATGGACCTTGTTAATATGGATACCCCGCTATATCAACACAATTTTCGGGGACAAACCCGGAAAATACATATATTCTTGAGTCGTTATGAAGAAATCTCACATTATGGACGATTTTCTAAGGAACGGACGTGTCCATATTAACGAGACATCACTGTACTATTGCTAAATAGTTGTGTGTGCAATTGAAAATAAAGGCGAGCCGGGACTTTTGCACTTAATCAACATTACTAAGAAAATAATATCCTATATAGATAATGCAGCTCATTAGCTTGCGACATTTCTTGCCAAAAATAAGATCTGTGCTATTTGATCCGGAGCGAACATGATGGAGGTAGATCATCTTATTTTTTTACAAAAAAGATTATGACACAGGAAGTTATCTTACTCATGCATTCTCCCAAGGAGACGTCGTAGTATTGGTCATCAGGGCAGCTTATTACCCTTCGTGGTGTCCGTTTCTCTGCAATAGAAAATATAAAATAATGAGGTATAATGTTATTATCGATAATGACGTCATTTAGTATTTAAGAATATAAAAGTTTCAGAAAATGTACATTTTGCTGTAAAACAAAATTACACGAATGGCGGGAAAAATGCATGTTAAAAGCGCGTACTTATGGTATTAAAAAAAAAACAAAAAACAATTCACGTTTTTTTCGTACAACGAAAATACAATAATGGCAGAAAAGGTGAATGCCGCTAACGGCGTAACTATTGTATTGAGCAAAATAAAAATCCAGCTCTCTCTAATAAACAAAACCTAGCGTAGTAATTCCCTTATCGACGACCTTGGCGATGCAGTTCCTTTGTTATTTTTTAATAACTCATCTGAATCGGGAAGGACGAACAATCTGATTACAGAGGGAAATAAATAAATTAGCAATTCAATAATATGTAGCTGTATTCAGTTGTGCTACCTGGTTCAGAACGTCGTTTAGGGTTACAGCTTCAACGTATTTACGAATACACGTAAGAGAGTGCCCAGTGGTATTTAGAGCCACATTTTTCTCATGTTAATATGCTCGAACTGGCCCCAAGAAAAATTAAGAATACATCCGATGATTCTCAGATTCATAAGAGATATTAAAAAAAGAAAAGATTATTCGCACAAATAAAAATAGTCTTGTTAAGGTTGTATAATAAATAAACTGATGGAATTTCTAGCACTGACTGTGGCAATCAAGGGACCACTTTGGCAAGCGCAGATTACTGTAGAATATTGTAAAATATTATGAAGAGGCACGCTCACCCTATCTATATTTTTTTTCCTTTTGTTAGTACATTATTTTATGGTACGTTGTTCAGCTAGTTGGTTCATCTTAGTGAAACATCTGAAATAGCTCAAAATAATAAAAGGACGAGAAGTAAACAAGATAAGCGCTTGTCCTGTTTACTTCTTCTCCTAGTCTTTTTTGCGCTATTTTATATGTTTAGCATTCTTTTACGCGAAACTAAAATGGACACATACTACAATTTTTTCAGAATATTGTTTAACTAGAACACTTCTGTGATCTGACTGATATTGTACGGTCAAATATGTGCGAGAACATTTTGTAATTTCAATGTCTGCAAAAAATTTTATGATTACAATGAGTCTGCAATCTCCTTACTTCATCAAAGCGAAAAAGTGATGGCGCCCATTTTGCTCTATTGACGCAAGTATTTCTGTTCGATCAATACATATCGCAGGTAGCTTGTTGTTAAAGGGACAATGAAGGCAATTTCGGACACCTTTTTGGCGATTGAACTGGGTTCCAGGCACCTCTCAGGCCACGTTGCCCAAATTTCAGCCGAAACCGGCGCTTGTGTGCCGCGCAAATCAATTAAACAGACGCGGTAATAATCGCACCGGGATCGACTAGGGCGACGCCCCGAGAGTTGCGGGAGAAGCCAGGAGATGCGGAGCTCACGTGACCTATGCTGGGCCAAGAAGCGCGACGTCACAAAAGACGCGCCAGCGATTGGGCGAAACGAGAAACGTGCCCTCGGTCACGTTTTGGTTCGCGATATTGAGGAATACTGTTCTAATTTCCGCTTGAATAACCACGAAAAGTATAAATCGGACCGGAAATGATTACTAAACCGTAAATAAAGCAGCATAATTGTTTTTTTCTTTGCTACGCTGGACGCGAAACGGGCAACGAGCAACTATGGGCAACCAAAATAAAATAAAAAAAAGAACACGGTACTCGAAGGATTCTGCAAAATGGTAGCTGTAGATGGCTGTTCTAACGGTCGACTAAAGACCAGTATTCGTTCGGGCGACGCTAGTTTTCACGTGTGGGTTGCTGTTCGTGTTCTTTGACGACGAAAAGAGGACGTCCGCGGAGGAACCGGATCCCGGAACGGCGGATCGCTACCGCTTTCCCCTCGGCATGTCCCTCGCGTCCGTCCTTCAGTGTGCGGGCCGCTCATTGCCGGCTGGGCGGTCTCCGTCGGGTCCGCCACACACGTACTCCCGTTCCGTTGGTGTCCGGTCAGTGAACGGAAGCTCGAACTTGCTCGCGAGAGCGGCATTGCCGTCCATGTTGACAGATTCGGCGAAACGACCGCGTAACCGCGCTGCTATAACCCACCGCGGTTACCAGAGTCTCGATCTCCTAAATACTACCGATACCGACTATTCACATTTGACGTCACTCCCCACGTCACCTCCGTTTTCGGAGGCCCAGAAACGAGAATGGAGATTGTTCAGTTTCGGTTTCTTTACTTCTTTCGTAGGCACAGAAATACGCGTCACAAATGTCTACAAAAAATTGGGCACCATGCTATGTTCCCAAGAAGCATAAAAACACCATTCAAAAAAATTAAATAAAATCGTCTTCATTGTCCCTTTAATGCGAAAAAGTTTCGCTATTATTATGCATTCCTATATAACCGGGGAGAACGGAAGTAGTTCTCATAATGTTGTACATCAGCAATGCCATACGTAAACCATATAATTAAAGAGTATCTAATATTTATAATATTCGAGGTATTGCTCACTCATATCTATAACATTCAGCATAATAATTTTTTTTGAATCCACAGCCGCGGGTTCTAAATTTAAGTATTGCATTTATAAAAAAACAATATATATATATATATTAAGAATATTGATTTTTTTATTAACGACCGAGACAAAAAAGCACACTTAAAAAGCGAATGGTACCTCCGCGATAACCACGGGTAGCACGTTAGAAAAACCAATAACTTTGCACAGGCTTGGCAATCGTACGGTTCTAACTCCTGCCTAATGCGGTTTCGCTCCAAAGCGTAAGTTAGTGCCCGAATATTTTCTTTGGCGTTTCTACCGCTTTTCTTGAGCTTGCTTGTCATATACGATATGTCTGACCAAGTGCCCGACTTGAGTCAAAGATGACACGCATGAACAAAGTAACCAACAATAAAGCATACATTTGGCACCTATATTTCGATTCATGCACAGAGATACCAGAAGGCAGCCAAGCTACCAGCAAGAAAGCCTAACTTTGGCGCTTTGGCGAATCAGGGTCAAAATACTCAGACTTTGTCCGAAGTAGGCACAGTTTGGGTCTACCTTGGCTTCTTCGGGCGTTTTAAGCACTTAAATGTCCAGACAATAAACAAACTTTGGCCCAAAGAATTGTGCTACCTGGGATGTTATCAACCACGGCGACGTCTGGTTACAATGTTCATCGGAGAAATAATTTCTTTAAAAAACTGTATTAAATATTTTAATGTTCACCTTAGCTGGCGCGTTCTGATTAGAGTTTATTCCTGTCGTGCAAATATGCTGAAGCAATTGTTAGAAGTAAAGCAACTAGATACTCATCCCGCGTTTTTTCCGTGACGAATGTAGACTGTCTTAAATCCGCCGTAATAAAACCTAAAAAAAAAAAAAAAATCATCAGCGACATTTGTTTTTAAAGTTCTATAATACATAGAATACAGTATTTGAGGACCAATTGTTTTAATTTGTTTAGAAAAGAGTACATTTTCTGGTAGAGTATAATTCGCATACATCAATACGCATATATACATGGGATGGCTAAAATAACAAGGCTCGATCTAAAATGGGCCGTGAAAATCGGCGCCTGCCACGTAGTAATCTAACCTATTCTTTAAAGGTGTATTTCGCAGGTCCTTTTTATATTGCGAAATTACAAAGCGAGATCCTTTTTTGTAAAAATTATTTCGAACAAATTGGCCTGGGCCAACGGCGGACGTTGACTCAGACGACCGGGTTGAGTGGTGAGGCGTGTTTGGCGAACGTACTGATAGATGGCGCTACCTTCCTATCGAGACTACAGTTCCTCTGTATTTTTTCCCGTGTTGCGTGTTTGTTCCTTACGAGCCGCCATGCCGCTATTCCCCTAGATCGATCACGTGAGAAGCAAATAATGCAGCGCCGTGCAGGAAAGCCACAGGTATAGTTGATTCAACGGCGTTACACGCGCCCCTGCGTATGTTCCCCTGCTTCTGCCTCCTCCTTCTTTTCTTTTTTTTTTCAATGGCGGTGGTGCGCGTCGACGCTGTTCGCCAAATTCAGTCACGCGACGGGCAAAGAATCAAGGGCCGTGCAGAAAAGTCGGCGCTACGGCGACCCGCCGAGGATGAACGCGCAGCTCTGCTACAGTAGCTATATACAAGAACTCGAATCGAGACCGCTCGTGACGACCGTGGTCTATTAAATGAACGTAATATTTTTTCAATGTACCTTTGGTTTAAAAATAAATGCGGACAATAAAAAAAACCTTCATGTAAAAACAGAGCACACCAAAAAAAAAAAGAGAAACGCGGTTGCATAACAAAGGCGTTTTTGCTGCCGGCGGATTTCGTCTGCTTGTCGTCTGTATTCTTCCGTTGGTCGGATACACCTTCCGAAGCTGCTCCCGACTCCATCTATCAGTACGTGAGCCAAACGCGTCCTGCTACTCGACTCGGTCGTCTGCGTAGCCCTCAGCCGTTGACCCCGGCAAGTTTTTCGGCTATATTTTTTTACAGAAAGGAAGCTTCGATTTGTAAATTTACCAGATGAAAGCGATCTGTGAAATACACCCTTAACAAAAAGTTTAGGTCACTACACGTAGGCGCCAATATTTACGGCCCATTCCAGATCGAGCCTGGTTATTTCAGACACCCTATATACCCATATACTATATAATAGGCATAGGTCACGGACGTCAGGTCGTGTGACGACCAATTTCCCGTTAAGTTCAGGTCGCGTGACTTCTGGTCACGTAATATCAATTTCCACGCCATATTTAGCGGGGAAACTAAATTGATGTATATGTTTCTTGATGTTAGGCCATTTGACGTAATTTTTCCGCTAAATTTAGTTAAGAAACAGAATTGATATATAGGTTTCGTAACATTGCGTGACATCAGTGTTCTAATTCAATTTACAGGAAATACAGAATTGGTGTTTAGGCAATGGGACATAAATTTTCCCGCTAAATATAACAGGATATGCGCAAACGAACAGACGGAAGAATGGGATAAAATTATAATTAAGGGGGTTCTGCTAAAAAATTAAAGAAGTTTACAAATATCTGTAACGTGAAATTAGAGCGCAGCTTTTGAGGAGGAGGAAGGGCTTGCCCCTCCTCCTCCAGCGTATCTTCCGCTCCTCTGCTCCTCGTCCTCCCCTCCTTTTATCGTACTCCCCTACTTTCCTCCTTCTCCTCCTCTCCCCTCTGTTCCAATCTTCTCTTCTCCCCTTTTCCTAATCCTCATCTCCTCCTACTCCGCCTTTCCTTCTCCGACATACCTTCTGCTCCTCCTCCGCACGTGACGTCAATTTTCTCGCCAAATCTAGCGGAGAAACTGAATTTGTTCATATGGGACGTGACACCAATTTATGTGACGTCATTTTCCAAGTTAAATTTAGCGAGGAAACTGAATTGGTGTTTAGGGCACGTCGTGTAAATTTTTCCGCTAAATTTAGCGGGGAATTCTATTGCTTGAGTTGCTGCTGAGGTCACGTGACGTCACTTTTCCCGCGAAATCTAGTGGAGGAACTAAATGTTTTCATATGTGTGTGACACAAGTCAAATGACAACATTTTCTCCGCTAACTGTAGCGGGGAATTGAATTGTTGTTGAGGTCCCTTGACGTAAATTTACGCCAACGCCGACTGCGACGCCGCGAAACCCGGAGACGGGCGCCTAAGACCTGCATAAAAGCATTTTGTGCTTTGGAAAACAGCGAAATTTGTGAGCTGAGGAGCCGCCAGAATAAGGCACGTCTTTTGTACTACCACGTAAACCTTAGATAACGGGACACTGTCAGATAGGCCCGCCATTACGCGGTAGCCGCGCCCACTCCGCAAGCTGACGTGCTGACGTTGACTCCGAATGGAACGTCCGTCGCTCTTTTGAATTTTTGTTTGGATGTATGTTTCCTCAGGGCTTTACTTTCGCACAGAATAGCGGTGGTGAGAGTTTAGTTGTCTGAATTCTACGAACAACTCTAGCATATTTCGGAGGTGGTCAAGGAATCTCCAGTAAATATATTCCAACTAAGGAGAATATGATGAAAAGTTGATGATTAGGTTTTCGGCAAATTATTTGCTAAAATATTATATTGAAAATAAACTCTGACGTCCTCCGTGGTAAATTACATTTTTTTTAAAGTAATATATATATATATATATATATATATATATATATATATATTTCTCGAAGACTTAACTTAGGGGTTTCCACTATTTTGGGCTAAACGTCCGAGTAAAGCCCGGTTAACACAGTTGTGTTTGACTGCGTTTGACTGATTTGCGGCTGCGAGACACCAGGACATCCCTGCTGCTTATATCACGTGCCAAGAAGATTCCTTGAATTGGATTCCACGCTTCATACGAAGCACAGATGTGCCGGTGACTCGCTTTCGGTTCTCGCCGCAACGCAGTCAAACGCACTCAAACGCAAAAGTCTGAACCGGCCTTTAGGCATCTTCCGCAGTCTCGATGGCCGGGAAGAAAATGGAATGATTATAAACGAAGAAAAACTAAATTAATAAACCTAGGTAACGATTTTAACACAAAACGGAATGTCAAAGTAAGTATTAAAAAAAAAGAAAAAGAAAACTAATTTGGATGAATACATTAATTTCAATTTGAAATTTAATATTTCGCTATACTATGACGTCACACAGTTGTGACCACGAAACCTCACCAAGCATAAATCGAAGCCCATGAAAACTTCGGTTTGTTTGTACAGTGAAAAATACTAATGAGAATGATACAACTAATGGTGACACAATGAACATAAGAACGCAAAAGAATTCTGTGGACATGGGGTACTAATTGTTACACAAACATGAAGCTTGGAACTAAGAATGATATAACTGGTGATGACAATGTTCAGTTATGGCCAGAGAACCCGCTGCGGTACAGTGTCTTTCGTTCTTTCTGGTATCGTCTGTTGCGCAATAGAGCGCGGCGCGGCGCCGTTTTTTTTGGGCGAACATCTGTTTGCGCCGGTAGCAGCGGGTCTGCTGGAAGTGGTCCGTTGGCCGGTCGGAAGACTTCCGTAGGTCGGATTTGGCCCGCGGGCCAGGGTCTCGAGAACACTGAATTAATTTAAAACTGTGTACGCTTCAGTTAAAGATGTCAATTTGTACTATGAATGAGACAGCCTAAACCACCTGTAGCTAAATCACGATGCATTGTAACTGCTTTGATTTTCGCTGTATCAATAATGCAATGCACATTGATCAAGGTACCAAAAGTCACATTCTGCCGCACTAAACTAGAAGCTTTTTGTGTCCTCATTGTTTGTCGTGGTTACTATAAAAATTACGTGAGCACTAAATATCCAAAGAATTCACTCACGAGCAATGCAATGAAACACACTCTGTATAGAAAAATAGTAATGTTCTTTTTAAATTGCGCCATCACATATTGACTAATATTGATACATGTATTACTCAACAGTTCCAGATAATTTCGTTATTGTAAAATTTAACTAGCTGTTTTTTTTGCGTCCTTTCTTGAAAATATTGGCAACTAACCTACTGCAGTGAAATATGCCTGGAACGTTTTTGAGATCCTTATAATTGAAAATATTACAAGCTATTTCTTGCCTTCGCCATTCTGTCATCCCAGCAGCAATTATGGCCCCTATTTTCGAAAACCATACATAATTCTGAAAGATATTTTGTTTCATTTGATTTCACAAACAGTTTGAAAGTGTACGAGCGCGATACCAAAAGTCGATCACAAGTCGTGATCAAAATAACTCGACTGCATGCAGTCTTGGGAGATTCTCTTACTCGTTAATTTTATTGGTAGCTTTTAACTGAAACTCAATAATTTTTTTAAGTAAATGTAACGATTATTTAAATACTCTTTTTGAAAAGTAACTAAAAGGTATCTGCAAATATACAAATACTTTTCTAAAAAAAGAAAAAGACTATTGTAAACACTACAGCGAGTTTGACCAGGTGCGGAGGTTGGGCCCCACATTCGATGCGACAAAATACAACAAGAACTCGAAACTTTTTTTTGTCGGAGCAAGTTACCCAGCTGACGGCAGACGTGTTTCTACTTCTGGGCGAATTCAGATAAGATCGAACAACCATGTCCGGTGACCATTTTTAATTTTGACGAAAATAAATATTTTGCTGGCTCCATGCCAAAAAGAATAAAAAGAATCCTTGTTTTGAGTAAAAAGAATTTGTCTTGGATAAAAAATTGACCTTTTTCATAGCTTGGCGACGATCGTGGCGCGCCCTCGCGGGAATCGTTCGAAACACTTTTGGTGGCTCCGGGACCGTCTCTCCGTCGTCCGCGCCAAGCCTGGCGTGTCTCCCGGTCAATGTGTTTACGTGCGTTCTCTGGTGGCGTTGTTCCGTCTTTCACCATTCTGAAAGTGTATTTCTGTCTTCGTTTCACGTGCATATTTTCTTCAAAATGGCTGAGGACGACCTGGGGCCCTAATCTGAACACTTAGCAAAAACGTCAGCGAGAAATACGGCGGCTGTGATTGGCAGGCGCCAAGGTCAAGTGCGACATCGGCCAATCGCAGCCGCCGAATTTCTCGCCAACTTTTTCGCCAAGTGTCCAAATTAGGGCCCCTGGAGGGTTAACAAAAGCCACTGTCTACGATATGGAGGATCTCGTTCGTTTTTATACCTTCAAGAATGGATAAACCGCCGACGCCGCATCGGTTCCTAGCATCGACTCGGAGTCACTTAATCGTCACTTCGGTGTCGCGTCTTGCAAGCAATTAAAAAAGGAGTCGGCTTTCAAGTCAGAGTCGCAGAGTGTTATGCAAAGAAAGTAATGGTGACCAGTTCCGATACCGACCCAACCATTCCCCTTCTGCGGAGCTTGTGAGCTCTGTTTATGGGGCCCGGCCACCACAAACAGCTGATTTTGCTCTCCTTGATCGCTTAATTAAGTTATATTCAAGTTTATTGCGTATATCACTTCGCAGTCCTCTGAACCGCGTGAGCGCACGGGGTATCCCCGTATTCGGGAATGTGTAAACAAATTCGGACGGTGTGAAATCCGGGTGGTCTTGATATCGCAAAGGCTTGCCTGCACCGTCACAAAGTAAGGAACGGTATGTTAGAAACAATCTCTCTTCGAATTCGGCACGTTTACGAACCTTCGACAAAGTGGCCCCAGCAAACAGGGGAGTTTACGGTTGCTTGCCAAGGCATTCCATTGGAGTTCTGTCTCCGTAAGGCTTAAATTCGTTTAGCACGCTTTAAATGTTTTGCCAGTGACTGATACTTTTTGTGTTTTCTCTTCACTTTTAACGTGGCAAGACGCGAATGTGTATAGCGCATGCTTGAAGAACGGAAAGCTTTATCTTGTTATTCTTTACTTGAGAACCGGCTACGGCATGATTACGTCACACAACCTCGCGTGCACATTTAATGTTAACGGAAATAGAGACAGAGTGCAGGCGAGCTGGTGTAAGTTGAGCATTATAGTAAACTTGATATACGAATACATGAAAGGAAAGAACATCGAGGACAGGGACGGAAACAGGAATTCTTTCAAGAAGTCCTGCTTCCTTGATGTTTTATCCGTTCATGTATTCGAATCTTTTCATCAACACGCTCGTTTTCAGTTATTAAACCTGAGACTGGGGTAAGAATAGGAAAACGCAAAGGAAGGACAGGCAACGTCTGAAGAGACGTTGCCTGTCCTTTTTCTGTCTTTTTTGCGTTTTCGTTTTCCTAACCAGTTTCAAGTTTACCATCATGCTCACATTTACTGTATTTTAGTTAAAAGCAGAATGTCCCGCCATCACACTGATGACCCAGCCACCTAACACGGGGGATTCGCGTCATAGGCCTTGGAAAGCAGTGCAAAAAGGGCGGGTTGTTTGACATCAGGTGCTTTCGTGCACCACCCGCAAAAGGCTGCCGAAACTCTATAAAATCTTGCATTTGAACCATTTTTGCTGTTATTTGTGCAACCTATAGCTGTGCGGTGGTGAGGAATGATGACTATGAAGCCTAGCCGCGAGAAAAGCGGAGGAGTCGAGCCTAACCAACCACTGTCTTAGCAACCAAGCGGACGAGAGAGCCACCAAAAATAGCGACTTTGCCATTCCTCCCCTCTCCCAGAGTCGGCGCATGCGCCTAGCGATCTCTGAAAAAGATCAATTGTAAGCACCCTCAGTCACGTGCGCGTTTTGCGTATCGCGCTCTGTTGGCATTTCGGGCGGCTTCCCCAAAAAAGCCTGTTCCGGCTATGAGTCTAGAAGTATTTACTGACAAATTACGGCATAGGAAACATTGACAAAAGTATTAATCACCGAGTATTAGGGTCATTATTTTGAGAAACAAAATCGCAAATACGGCACTTTGAGCAAAAACGCTCTGCATTAAAATTTGTTTTTCTTTTTGTTTAGAAATGCCAAGGTCTTCAAACTTTTCCAGTGTCTTACCCTGTATATAGTTCATCTGTGCATGAAATATTGTTGTCCTGGCTAACGGGATAAATTTACAAGGATTGCTCACACAGGGGCATTTAACTGAAAATGCATTATTTAACAGAATCGGCAAAAACATAATGCAATATTTGTGTGGCTTTGAAGTTATAAAGCGAGAAATATGGCCAAATTGACGCTAACGCGGTTGCCATAAATGGGGCGTGCACATACTCATTCTTTACCATTTCATTTTTATAAACAACGTAAATAAAAATTGCTTACGTGGTGGTCAGGAAAAGACAAGCTGACATCACAGAGGTGGACGGTAGTTTTGAAGGGAAAAAGCCTAATACATTTTCGTACAACTGACCCAAAAATGCCCATGGGTCGGAGCGATCGAGAGGCGCCACCCTGTAACAAGCTTCGCGGTACCAGTTTCAACAGCCGGCGTGCAGCGTCCCCATCTACGCGACATAAAGGAAGAAAGCGGAGCGACTTTGCAAACAGATCAACCTACAACCTTGGCGGTAATATGATAGAGGAGGGAAGACGCAGCAAAACCTGAACCTGCGCCGCCTGTGAGTGACAATAGATCCGCCGCCGTAAAAGGCCGCGCAACGGCAAAACAAAATACTGCAAAAACAAAATTTGATTGACTTAGATTGTCTGTATTGGGCGTTTTCAGATAGGATCGAAAAACCATAACCTATCTGGCCTTCCTTTTTTATTTTTAAGATATATTTTTTATTTGTGCAACCGCCAAACATGTTCGACCATTTTTGCGGAAATACCATTTCTCTTGAGGAGCGAAAATCAAAATTTCGCTTTCGGTATACGCGCATATTTGGCGACATGCGGAAGACGTCCCTCTCGATATTAATAAAAGAAACATGTTGTCAAATTAGGTTTCTATAATTTTTGTGCAGAGACTGTATATGAAATAAAAAGAGGTAAACATGTATTATCGATTACTAAGCAAATAAGAGCTTTATAGGCCTGGATCTTAAAAGACTGGGAAATACAAATTTTTTTTTAATAAGATTTGGACGCGTTTGTTTAATGTTCCGATAAATTGTCATTGAAAGTGAAAACGATAGCGTCTCTAAAGAACATACAAGACAGGTTACCGATTTTGCAATAATTGAATAATCAGTTTAAATGAAGGCCTCTTTATTTTTCTTCTACTTTTCACAGATCAGGATCATAATCTTGTCCTATCAGGATCTTCAAAATTGCTTCGCAATATTTTTGTAAATTTGAATTTACAGAGCGCTAAATATACAGAATTGCCGTAACGGCAGTAGAGAAAGATAGAATGTTGCCGATTTCTAATAAGAGAAAGAAAGTGGTCGAAAAATGTAGAACGTCTGTGAAGAGAAAGCACTGTGACAGGAGTGCGTGAAAAATAAGAATTCATCCAAAAAAGTATAGGGAGTTTGAAGTTTGCAGAAGCCAAACAATTTAAATACAGATTTCTCAGATCAGTGAATTTCGGAGCCTACCATTCGTAGGGAGGCTGGGCTGCTGACAACCGCGTTTAAATAGTGATAAGAAAAAACACACGTTTAAAGTGGTTTCATTTGAAACGAGTTTAATGAATCGAGACCATGTGCGCACATTCGGCGCTTATCGCGTGCATTCTTTCTGACGGGCGGTGACCTGAGTCGACCACGGCGCTTTCCCGGAACTCCGAGGAGGAACATTTTTTCCCGTTTTGCCTGTAGCGATCACTGTTCGTTTCTTCTCAGTGGAACTGCAAGCTCGCGACATCAATCTGCTTTCGCAGTCATAGGAGACATTACTTTCAGATATATATCTTTTCTGCGTTACTGTTCTTGCTAAAACAGCTGTGGTTGCAAATGTCGGACCGCGTACACTGCCACAAGTGACAGGACTGAATTCCACGCACAACAGAAACAGAGACGCACTCCTTTGATGTCATGCCCTAAACGCTTTGACGTCAGATTTCGGAAGGTAGATTAGTTTCCCGTCCGGCAGTTTAGTGTTCAGTGGGGCAACATCTCTGACGCGACTTAATCACCGAAGTTTTAGGCCGTCGGAGGTTGTACAACGTTGCTAGTGCTTGACATACCCCCGATTCCATCGCAGGCACTCTTTCCATGCCCAGTTGCGAAAAAAATCCACTTCGCTGTCGTGTACTTGTTGCTGGCAGCTCGTGTAGGTGGTATTGCTTTTAAAGTGACTTGCTGCACTATCACTGACGTAAGTCACATGAGCACACCGAATTGAATTTCACGATTCTCCCAACCTGTTGTATATAAATTAAGTTACAAACCATCTCATTCAATCGCAACTTTTTTTTTTCCAGTATTTTGTTTTGCGTTTTGCGGTTTTTTACGGAGGCAGATCTATTGGCGCAAAAAGGAGGCGAAGGTTCAGGTTTTGCGCGCCTACCTCCTATATCATCTTACCGCCAAGGTTGTAGGCCTGATCTGTTTGCAAGTCGCTCCAGTTGATCATTTACGTGGAGTAGACGGAGACGCTACCGAACGGCTGTTGAAACAGGCACCGCGAAGCGTGTTACAGGGAGGCGCGCCTCTCGATCGCTCCGGCCATGGGTATTTTTGTGTCGGTTGTACAAAAATGTATTAGACATTTTCACTTCAAAACTACCGTCCACCTCTGTGCTGTCAAGTTTGTCTTTTTCTGACCACCCAGTAGCATTT
>JABSTQ010005188.1:0-118651 GCA_013358835.2 Ixodes persulcatus
CGGTGATTGCTGTGACTTGCGCGTGCGTGACTACTACCCAACCTCGTTGTCACGCCACTTTCTGGAAGCAGACACTAAAATTGCAAGTAAACACACAGAAGCGACACCGATACAATTATCTTGCAGAATATCACCTTATTTAGTAATAACTGTGTCAATACGCACTACATGTTGTATTTAAGTTAAGAAAAAAAAAAACTTTCTTCGTGAGAAAAAACAAAATATCAACGTTAAGTCTGGAAAATAGCTAACGTAATACCTGTTCACAAAACTGGTGATTGCCAACTAATAAGTAATTACCGCCCCATCTTTCTCACCAGTGTTCCATCTAAGCTCATGGAGCATATACTTTACTCAAATATAAAAAAAACTTCCTCGACTCTCATAATCTTCTTTTTGAACATCAGCACGGATTTCGTAATTCTTACTCTTGTGAAACCCAGCTAACCGCCTTCCATACTGATATTCATTCACGCTTCGATTCGAATATTCAGACTGACGCCATTTTCATTGACTTCTCGAAAGCATTCGACAAAGTACCACACCAACGTCTTTTAACAAAGCTTAACGATATTAATATCCATCCCTCTGTTGTTAAGTGGATTTCTGAATTCCTAATTAGCCGTAAGCAATATTTCTCCGTTAACAACGTAAAATCTCCCACCTCTACCGTAACGTCAGGTGTCCCCCAGGGAACCGTACTTGGCCCCCTTCTGTTCCTAATCTATAGTAATGATCTCCACCTTAATATAGGTTATTCTGTGCGCCTGTTCGCCGATGATTGTGTCATTTACCGACCTATTATTTCATACCATGATCATCATGATCTCCAGGAAGACCTTGAGTCTGCAATCCATTGGTGTGAAAAATGGCAGATGACGTTAAACTTCAATAAATGTTGATTCCTATCCTTTTCCCGCAGTTCGCGTGCGACACCATTTTCGTATTACCTCACTAACACTCAAGTAATAGCATGCTCATCATATAAATACCTGGGTGTTCATCTCACCTCTGACCTTTCATGAACTACTCACATAACTTCTGTTATTTCTGATACTAACCGTTCTCTCGGATATTTGCGCCGTAACCTCAAACTTGCTACACCCTCCGTAAAACGACTGGCGTATACTACTCGTATAAGATCGAAGTTAGAATAAGCCTCATCTACAGGGTCCTCCCATGGCAGTTTTACCTTGCAAGTAATCTAGAATCCGTCCAAAACAGAGCCCTTCGTTTTATTTATAACAACTACTCACCACATACCAGCAAATCAGGATTATGTCAATCAGCTAACCTTCATTCACTTTCCCTTCGCTGCCGAGTGTCACGCCTTTCTCTTCTCCATCGAATTTGTTATCACAATAGCCACCTCAAAGAGTCACCGCTATCACCTCCCCATCGTATTTTCCCGCGTCTAGATAACCTATGTAAATTACGCCCAATTCAATCATTAACTGTTTCTCACCAGACTTCCACACTACTATTGGCCATCGAGGATTGCAATTCACTACCTCATAACGTCGTTTCTATTAGTGATACTACTAAATTTGTTAAAGCCATTACCCTCTCTTTATCTAGAATACCTAGCTAGCTTACTAATTGCTTTTGTTCTATTGTCACCCCCTTGTATAATGCCCCACGGGTCCCCAAGGAAAATAAATGATGATGATGATGCTGAACAGTGTATTTTTTCCGAATCTTTGTCGAATCTTTAGAAAAGTTTGGCAAGAGTTCGGCTCCGCCGAATCCCGAGATTCGGCAAAAGTTCGGCCAAAAATATGCGACCTGGGGGGTGGGGGGGTTGGTGTGCCCCCCCCCCCCCCACACACACACACACACTCAAGAACAAGTTGATACGCCACTGCATAAAAGCATGCTACCACACGGCCAAGAAAAGCTTCGACTCGCAGGTTGAACGACTCCAAGATTCAGGGTATTCAAGTTCATTTCTGTTGGACATCTCTGAATGCTTGGCGTATCACAACAGACGGAGTGAAATACCTAAAAAGAAACGTAGGCCTGCCGTTGTACCGTACATCCACCGCGCATGTCACAACTTGAAGAGGATAGCCTCCCGGTTTGACATACCTATTCTTCTTTCGGCACCGGAGAAACTCAAGAAACTTTGCCCCAAAGTCAACACGCCGAAAAACACCACTGACCAATGTGACGCAAGATACGTGCACAAGTATGCTAGCTGCTGCGTTGGCAACGTGTATCAAATCCCGCGCACTTGTTGAAAAGTTTATGTGGGGCAAACTGACCGGTGTGTAGACGTGAGGCTGCGGGAGCATGCGCTTTCGCTCAAATCGTCGCCATCTGGCCACTTAGCTGTACACGTGCGAGACTGCGGTTGTTCCCCAGTGTTCGACCATACGCTGATCCTAAAGCGCTCCCACAACAAGAGATCTCGTGAACTTTATGAAGCACGGACTATTTTGTCAAAAGGAGCGTCCTGTATTAGCTCACCATCGTGGTACTGTCAACCAAAGAACAGCTATACTTGAAACAATTCACATTATATTTCTTGACACATACATTCCAATTTGATGATGTTTCTTTTAGAGCGCTGCTCGGCGCCCGTTTCGGCTTGAGCGGCGTCGGCGTCGCCTTCGACGTAACCGCGCTGCGCATTATGGGACATTTCCCATGATGCAACGCGCGGGGAGGAGGAGGAGGGGGAGAAGGACGAGGGGGAGGGGAGGAGGGAGGAGGAGGGGGAAGGGGAGAAGGGAAGAGGGACGAGGAGGGATGAGGAGGAGGAGAGGAGGGAGGGGAGGAGGGGAGAGGAGGAGCTTGAAGGATGAGTGGAGGAGAGGGGAGAGGAGCTTGAAGGATGAGTGGAGGAGGAGGGGGAGGAGGACGAGGAAGAGGAAAAGGAGGGAGGAGGGGAGGAGGAGTAGCTGGGAGGATGAGGAGGTGAGAAGGAGGGAAGAGGGGTGCACCCTCCTCTCAGTACCCTTCCCTTCTCCCCGTCAAGAGCTGCGCTCTAATTCGGCTTTACAGGGTGTTGTAAACGTCTTTAAAGGAGCTGTGCAACGATATTCAATTGGAATGTTTTTCACTTTACACGAGCTTACTGGCACTAGTGGGACTCAAGGATACTCGCATGCAATGCCACTGGCCAAGAAGCTCCTTTGTTGCGGTGTAATTTCAAGGACAAAAGCGATCATTTTCATTCAATCTCTCCTTTGCAAAATTCGATGACGTAACGTGGGGATCGCAGTACACCCATATGACGATATTTTAATGCGGTTCATAGATTGGACCCGAGCATTGCGTGTGCACTCGATTTGGGCTCGTGATAATTGATAGCTCGAGAAGCATTCGGGTAGTGGCCCGTGTCCAATCGCTGCAACGACGACAATAGCCGAGCCATAACAATATCTGGAACTCAGCGCGTGTCCTCTGCTTTTCCAACCCCAGCGCGTGGCTATGATCAACATTGGCGGCATATAATCGGCTCCAGATCACGTGGCCGCTTCTTCTGGCTGCGAGTTGAGGGCGTGAAGGCTGCTCGTTTTTCTTTAATTTTTTTCTGGGACTTCTATTGCGTGGGGTGAAAAACGAACGCGTGTTTCATAGGTCATTAACGTCAGGGATCCGTTCTAAGCGGTATTTGCGCATAGTAAAAAAATTGTTGCATAGCCCCTTTAATTATTTTTAATTTGCTTTTATTTAAAAAATGCTTCCACCGCGTTCATTTTCCTTTCCTTTTCTTATTCTTTCTTTTCCGTTTTATTTTTCTTTCTTTTCGATGGTTCTTCTTTGTCACTCATGATTCCCTCACTTTCTTTTTGTCCTTTGCTACTTCTTTCAATACACGTAAGTTGTAAGTGAGCTCTCTGTTCTGTCCCCTTCTTCTCTTCTTAATCATTCGCGCTTTTTTACATCTCATTTACCTCGATTACAAACT
The DNA here is from genome assembly GCA_013358835.2 of Ixodes persulcatus. NCBI lineage: Eukaryota > Metazoa > Arthropoda > Arachnida > Ixodida > Ixodidae > Ixodes > Ixodes persulcatus. The sequence goes on from JABSTQ010005188.1 coordinate 3,917, forward strand.
ATGCGCAGAGCCTCCCGTTTCACATTCATTCACGACATGTATTACTATAATGTTTCCCTTAATAAAGACCGACCTACGGAACCATTTTCCGCAAGGTAGGAAAATGCCCCTCGCGCCCCTCCTCTTCTCACCCTCTCCCAAAAGTCACGTGATGGCAGGGGCTTCTTTCGCGTCGGCTTAAGCCCCTGCCATCACGTGACTTTTGGGAGAGGGTGAGAAGAGGAGGGGCGCGAGGGGCATTTTCCTACCTTGCGGAAAATGGTTCCGTAGGTCGGTCTTTAACGAACGTTGATTACTTCCAGCCCATCGCATTTTTGATAGACATGATCATGCTCACAAACTTCGCTCACCTCACTGTAGTGCTAACCAATTTCGCAACTTCCCGTTACAGCTTGCCATTTCAGAATGTAACTCTTTACCTCATGTATAGTTGAAATTGCAGATGGAGCAAATTTCAAGTCTTGACGTGAAATATCATTTCACATTATCTGAGATTAAAAATTGTGTCCGAAGTATTTTTTGTTTGTTGTTCTTTGTTCTTGCAAGACGTAAGTATACTATTGTAATAATTAATCAGGGTATATATTTGTTGATTTCCCACGACTAATATATCAGATGTTTTATTCTGTACTGTATTTCCCCCTTGTGAAACTCCCCGTCATACAATGCCCGAAAGGGCGTTTTGAGGTATATTAAATAAATAAATTATATATATAAATTCATTATTTTATTCTCATATAAATTGCGGTCACCCGGCATGAGGCAGAACTAGTGACGCGAACCTTGAAGAAAGGTCCCCAATTCAGAAAAAAAAAAAAAAAAAAAAAAAAAAACGTTGATAAACGTTTGATATAATTCAATTCAATTCAAGCTTTATTTTCCAGATATACACTGGAGGGACCTCCAGACAGAAAGCTGCTATATAAGCAGCTTGACGAGGTCTGGGGTCCTGTGACAAATGACAGCAGCAAATTCACAAACATATCCTATATACATTCTGTAAAGTATATGATATCACAAATTAATACATTTCTCACGCCACAACGTCAAACCAGCATGTGAAAAAAACAAAAAAACATTTCCTATGGTTTTAAGCAAAGTATGTGCGAAGTTTATTTTTAGGAAGAGTGAAAGCATTGCTACTATGAAGATGCCATTTATTTAAGAATGTTGGAATGTTGTAGTGAAGAGATTGAAGATTATAGTTTGTGCGATTTCGAGGGACCAACCATTTCTCTGGAAAACATGTATTGATAGTGCTTTCATGTAAAGTTAGTTCGGATGTGAGATATAAAAAATTCACAAACGTGGAAGATGAGAAGCGGATTGAATGAAGTAGGCGGAACTCATAGAAGTGTTCTACACGAATTACTTTATATTTATGAAATAAGGATTCAGTATGATAGTTATATGGAGCATCCGCAATAAAACGCAATATCTTTTTTTGAAGTAATAGACTGCTATTTAAGTTTGTCTTTGTAGTTGTTCCCCATACCAAGTGACAGTAATTCAAATGAGAATTGAATAAGGCGTAGTATATTTTTGCTTAATGTTTACCGGCAAAAAACCACGGCACCTAGCAACTGCCCCCACTACTTGAGAAAGTTTTTTCGTTAAATAATCAATGTGGTAATTCCATGTCATATATTCAGAGAAGTACACGCCAAGAGTTTTTTGTTGATGTACTATTTCAATTGACGCGTTTCCAATCACTAGGTGATTTGTAATATTTACTAATTTATTAACGGGTCTAAATATAATTGCTTTTGACTTTAACGTGTTAATTTTTAATCCATTGACATCTGACCAAAAGAAAAATTTTTCTAAAACGAAATTTGCCCTTCCTATAAGCTCATCAACATCACTACCGAAAAAAAGAAGACTCGTATCATCTGCATAAATTATAAATTGAGCTTGATCAGTAATGTTTACTACATCGTTTATATAAGCATTATATAATAAAGGTCCCAATATACTGCCCTGTGGGACGCCACAAACAATGTTCGAGAACGATGAGCGATGACCGTCAATAGACACACTTTGCTGGCGATTCTCTAGGTATGATTTAAGCAATTCGAATGATATGCCGCGAACCCCATATTTATAAAGCTTAGAAAGTAGCGTTATGTGATTGAGGTAATCAAAAGCTTTACTATAGTCGACGAAAACAGCAAGTGTGAGCAGTCGTTTTTCAATATTTTCAAGTATAATTTCTTTCTGTAGTAACAATGCCGATTTCAGTAGATTTACCTTTTTGAAAGCCAAATTGATACTCTGTTTGTATAGAATGTTTTACAAAAAATGTTCAATACGTTTAAATATAATTTTTTCTAGCCCCTTGGAGAAAATAGGAAGAATAGAAATTGGTCTATAATTACTCAACATGTCCTTTAAAAAATGTTTGAGATTTTAGCTAGTTTCATATTTTCAGGAAACTTACCTGAAGTTAAAGACAAATTGAATATATATGTTAAGCACGGTGAGATTATATCTATAACAAATTTGATAGGTTTTATCTGCAAATCATCGATATCACAGCTCTTACTATTTTTTAGCCCAATAAAAGTATTAAATATGTCTGTTTCGTCTGTCGGTTTTAGAAACAAACTGCCATCGATTTCGTGAACAAATGATAGAGCACTGTCACTGTGCGGTCTGGGTGTTATATTTACAAAATAGTCGTTAAAGAGTTTTGCCAGAGAGACTCCAGACACAGTTTGGCCATCTACAATTAGGTCACCTATTTGTTTTGAGATTGTCCCGCGGATCAGAGCTTCATTAACTTTTTTCCCTATAATATCAGGTCGCTGTTTGTCAACGTCATTAAAACTTTCTTTGTAGTACACAGATTTCGCTTTTCGCAATTCAGCGGTTAACTCGTTTCGAAATTTCTTAAAGATGACTCGTTTGTTTAAATCCCGTGACCTTAAAAACGCCTTATATAGACGGTCCTTTTTTTTGGCATCATTTTGATATGCACTGGGGTAACCCAAGGTTTTCTAATTTTCTTTGATACAGTAACCGTTACTTTCGGAAAGTGCAAATCATAAAGCATCTTGAATGTTTGAAGAAATTGATTGTATGCATTGTTTACATCTAGGAGGGAATAAAGAAAGTCCCAATCTTGGCTTATTACGGCATTACGAAATGCAAGAATATTAGAATTTGAAATGTTCTGAAATGTTATTGTATTTTTATTTTTATTTACCTGTTTCTTGAAATCGTGATTATAAAAAGACAGAAATATTGGATTGTGGTCACTGATATCACAACTTACTGTGCCAGCAACTTTAACGTCTGTATTAGCATTAGTGATAAAAAGGTCAATGGAATTAGAAGTTGATAGGGTTACTCTAGTCGGAGATGTGATGACATTTCTAAATCCGGCGGAGTTTAGTGTAGTCGTGAGTAGTAAAGTTTGAACCGAATTTTCAAGTATATTGACGTTAAAGTCACCCCCCAGAATTAAATTATACTTATTTACTGACACAAATTCTAAGAATTGCTCAAGAAAGGAAACAAAGTTTTCAAAGTTTGCTGCTTGCGGGCGATATAAAACAGAAAATATATTTTTTCCTTGTCTTATGGTTAATATCTCGTAGTCGCTTGTGATTTTTGAATAACTATCCAGTAGCTCCGCATGAATGTTATGTTTGAGGTAAATTGACACACCACCACCACGCTTATTACTACGACGTAAAAAGTAATGTTCGTAACCATCTAAATTAAGCATATCAGCGTCTTGCTGATACCATGTTTCAGTAAACATAATAGTATCAAATGATGTCTGAATTTCATTGAAAAGTAAAAAAGTTGATCAAATTTATTTTTTATAGACCGTGCATTCAAGTGAAAGACCGTTGTAACAGATGGGTGTGTAAGGTGCTTACTAATTTCGCTAGGCAAAACATATTCCACGTACTCCATCAAAAAAAGAAAAAAAAGAAGAATATGCCACAGAGGCGCTGATTACGTTAACTAATCTTAACAAGGTCAGCTTCGCTAGCGATGGTGATGACAGGTGCATGTTCAGCTTTACGAGCGAGGATTTTGCCATTTTGTACCCAGACAAATTTCCAATTGCATTGCCGCTTCTTTGTTACCGCCATTCCAAGGATTCGTTTGAGAGTTGCGCAAAGATGTTCATTCACAAAGATGGGTTCTTGCGAAGGAACGCCTAGGTCCGAGTTTATAAGGCGCTTCTTTTTTGATTTTCCGAGCACCGCGTCTCGTTTTTTTCGGTTCATGAACTGCACAATGATGTTGGCCTTTTCGGCGTCTCGAGTCGGTACGCGATGACATGCGGCGATATCAGCACACGTGATCGGCTCGCCGATCGTACCCCCCAGTTTATCAAGCATATCGTAAAGGTTTTCCTGATTGCGCTTCTCGACTCCCTTTATCTCAATGTTTCCGTTCCTAGAATACTGTTCGCAATGTGTTAACCGTTCCTGACATTTCTTCAATTCTTCCTCCATTGCATCACACTTTAGGCAAAGATTTGCGTAGTCCTTTTTCAGATTTGCGTTTTCCCTCATGGCGGTTTGAAAGTTCCCCCTGATTTCTTCAAACGTGGTATTCATGAAGGTCATGCTCTCTTGCACACCTTTCAACTCTGTTCGTATTACACGAATATCTGTCCGTATGTCTCTTTCCAAAGATTCACGTAAATTCTTAAATTCTTGACGAAATTCCTCTTTGAAGTCATTCAATATTTTTACGAAATCCTTCGCCATTCAAATAAACAAAGCAGCAATCGAAGGACAGGGAGTGAAGAACGCACTTTAAAAAACGTTCACAAGAAAATGATGCAGTGAAAGTTTGGCAGCGGCGACGTGAGACCTTGCTGAAGTTTGCAAGTAAAAAGAAAAGTGCACAAACCTGCAAAACAGCTGGTTGTAATCGCTGCTCTTATCCGTCGCCGCTGCCAAGTGCCAGCATACGAGAAGGCAGTCTTCTTTTGTAGTGCAGCGCAGGCGACACTGGACGGTCTTGACCAATGGCTGTTGATCCTATACGATGCTTCGTCACGCTGCCGTCTGATGGTTCCGTAACAACTGAATGCCAAACAGAAATTATTTTCACTCTAATTCGTATAATGAAAGTTCCTTATTTGTATAGATACCGCCAAAGTGCTATGCATAAACAACATGAGAAATCGCCATCTTTAAAATTTAGCTAAGCAAAAAAAAAGCATTCATATGCAACAAGAAGTATGGAAGCTTGGGAAGTACCATTGGTTAGGATACATTATGGCCATCTTAAATGAAATACATTGTTCCAATCATTCTCAACCTGTTGAGTGCAATAAATATTAAAATTGAGAACACATTGGTAAGCAGCTAACGGGATATGATTATTTTAACCAGATCGTCGAATTGGAACGGGAACCCGTGGTGTCCAAGTTTCTGTCTGTCTCTTTTTTGCGCATACATATAGAGTGCATGCATTTCTATTCTAATACTTCACCGTTGTGTTTCCTTGGTTACTTGCAAATGGATAGGACATTCTTCATACGTGCTCTGCTGCCGTTATGTTATTGGGGCTTGACACAAGTCAAGCTGTATTTGACAGCTTAGCCCACTTTTTCCCACCAACATTGATTTTGTTGGAAAAAATAAAATCATTAATATTATTAGCAGTAGTAATGGTAGTTGTGGTAGTAGTAATAGTAGTAGTAGTAGTAGTAGTAGTAGTAGTAGTAGTAGTAGTAGTAGTAGTAGTAGTAGTAGTAGTAGTAGTAGTAGTAGTAGTAGTAGGAGGAGTTTTTTTTACATTTGGAAGTCTAAACTCCGATTCGTGTTAGTGCTTATATTTTCTTAGACGATATCGGAGATATTTCTTGTATAATTTTATATGCATGTATATGCATGTTTGGGTTTAGAGTGGCAATGCTTTGCTATGCTTGATTTTTCAATTTTAGGGTGGAGTGTAGACACAAGCCACTTATTGTCTTTGATGTGCCCGTGATCTTAAATATACCTTATGTCGTTGCCAATAATATTATTATTATTATTAGTATTAGTATTATTATTACAGCGAAGCAGTTTATGGCTAAGTTCCCGTAGATTTGTCGTGTGCGGCAACACAAATGACTTACCAGCTTCGTGACGTCATGTGACATCGCGACTTCATGTCCCGTGACGTCAATTTCCTCGCTAAATTTAGCGGGTTTACGTGTACACTTAGCGAGGTCACGTGAGGTCAGCCTCACGTAACCTCAACACCAATGCAGTTTTCTCACTAAATTTAGCGGGAAAATTGACGTCACGTTACACGAAGTCGTGACATCCCATGACGTCCCTACGTCGTGACGTTATTTCTTTTACTATGGGAATGAGTTGAGCTAGTTGGTTATGATACATTACGGGTGGAATCAGCTGAACAATGAAGGAAGGAGAAACAGAAAAGACAACCGATCGCTGGACTACCAACTATTTTAATAAATCGCCCTCCTCTTCCACTAGCTCTTATGCGCATCCATTTGCTTTTTTTTAATCGTGTTTTTTTTTTCCTTTTATTTATACTGAGCAGGGAGGGTGCCCTGCCGAAAGAGTTTTTCTTGAGATTGCAGGGTTATTGAGGCGGAGCTCACACAGTTATCTTCTTCGTTGTATATAGCCAAGGCCTCCAACATCTCCCTTGAAAGCTGGGTTTTATGGTGCCTTATGATGCCGGCTTGCTCAAGCCTTGGTTTGTCTTTGCAAGTTCGACAATGTGCAGAGAGGTGTCATGGTCCCGCGAGATTTTTCATGTTGGCCACATGTTCACGCGCACGGTCGTTTACGCATGTCCCGGTCTGTCCAATATACCAGCATCCACATGTTAACGTTATGCTGTAAATGACTCCTTTTTGGCACGGAACGTATTTTGTCCCGTGACTGGTGTCACACATATCTTTCTTGTGGGTTTCTGCCTGATTGATCCTGCGGCATAAGGAATAAGCCTGATTGGGTGCCGAGCACACAACTTTGACGTTTTGTCGGTTCGCCGTTATACCGACGGTGCTATATTGGACAGACCGGGAGATGCATTAACGACCGTGCACGTAAACATGTGACCTACATGAAAAATCTCGCGGGACCATGACACCTCGCTGCCCATTGTCTAACTTGCAAATGCAAACCAAAGCTTGAGCAAGCCCACATCATAGGGCACCCTAAAACCTAGCTTTCAAGGGAGATGTTGGAGGCCTTGGCTGTAGACAACGAAGAAGACAACTGTGTGAGCTCCGGCTCTATAATCCTGCATCCTCAAGAAAAGCCCTTTCTGCAGGGCGCCCTCCCTGCTCAGTATAAATTAAAAAAAAACAGGATTAAAAAAAAAAGCAAATGGATGCACATAAGAACTAGTAGAAGTGGAGGACGATTTATTAAATAGTTGGTAGTCCAGCGATCGGTTGTCTTTTCTGTTTGTCCTTCCTTCATTGTTCAGCTGGTTCCACCCGTAAAGTTAGTTTTGTTGCCGCACAAAAAATCTACGGGACTCTAGCCATAAATTTGTCGGAGAAATTTTTCCGCTATATTTAGCGGGGAAATTGACGTCACGTTACCTCAACACCAATTCAGTTTCCCCGCTAAATTTAGCGGGAAGAATGACGCCATGGCTTTGTGTCACGTGACTTCAATTTCCCCGCTAAAATTAGCGGGGAAATTGACGTCGCGTGACTTCAACAACAATTCAGTTTCCCCGCTAAATTTTTGCACGGAAAATGCCGTCACGACTTCGTGTCACGTCACCCTTGAACAAATTCAGCGGCAGAAGGAGAGGAAGAGGAAAGGAGGAGGAGGAGTAACGCCCCTCTATCGTGGAAAAAGTGGCGCCATTCATGGTGTAGAAATGCTGAAACACGTGCCGCGCGCTGCTTCTGGGAAGAACATGGCGTATTAAATCTAGCTCAGGGCTGCGCTGTGCCGCCATGATCTTCCCAAGGCTTCACGTTGCACGTGCCTCGTGCATCGACCCACTTTGAAATACTTTTAAAACATGAAGGGACTTTAAGGAGGAGTAGGGAGCCTTCATACACTTTCGCCACGTCTGTCTTACGGTGGCGGCATCTCGGCCATTTCTGCGCCCGGAATGCACGCGCTTCTATCTCGTTCGGAGGGAGCGCTTCGCTCTGCCCGGTGCTTTGGCGCCAATTTAAGGCCCATTCGGCACACGCAGGCAGTTTTCAATACAACAATGAGTGTCTTCACCCTAAGGAGGAGTAGAGTTCCTGTATAGACCAACTCAACTTGCTGACGTCATACGACCGCGGTGGCGCTGCTGTCGGTACTGCGCATGCGCTAACACTTCATTCCTCCCATAGTTGGCTTCTGCGCATGCGCAGTGCCCACACCTGTTGTGGGCAAAGCGGGCTTGTTTGTAAACAGTGTGTTGGTTTATAGGCTCCCTACGGGAGCCAGAGTTGCGCGTTTGATTCCACGTGCCGCGTGCCGCCCTCACCGCTATTCGCCGAGATCCGATCACGTGAGGAGCCGTATCAAGTGTCGTGCAGCAAAGTAGACGTTGCACGGGCCCCGGCGTGCGTTCCCCGGCTTTTGAGCGCGCCGCGCGCCTCGAACGCGCGGCGCTGCTATTCGCCGAATTCAGTCACGTGAGGAGCTGAATCCACATGCCATGCATGAACGCGCAACTCTGGCTCCCGTAGGGAGCCTATACAGGAACTCTAAGGAGGAGGGAATCGCACCGCCCTCTGTTTGTCGTCGTTCCAAGAGCTTTCGTGCCCAGTTTCCTTTCTTTCCGCCGGGTGGCAGTCCCGTCACGCGTGTCTAAAGGCCGGTTCAGACACTTGCGTTTGAGTGCGTTTGACTGCGTTGCGGCGAGAACCGAAAGCGAGTCACCGGCACATCTGTGCTTCGTATGAAGCGTGGAGTCCAGTTCAAGGAATCTTCTTGGCACGCGATATAAGCAGCAGGGATGTCCTGGTGTCTCGCTGCCGCAACGCTGTCAAACGCAGTCAAACGCAACTGTGTGAACCGGGCTTTAGAGTTCCTGTATAGGCTCCCTACGGGAGCCAGAGTTGCGCGTTCATGCATTGCATGTGGATTCAGCTCCTCACGTGACCGAATTCGGCGAATAGCAGCGCCGCGCTCAAAAGCCGGGGAACGTACGCCGGGGCGCGTGCAACGTCTACTTTGCTGCACGACACTTGATACGGCTCCTCACGTGATCGGATCTCGGCGAATAGCGGCGAGGGCGGCACGCGGCACAAGTGGAATCAAACGCGCAACTCTGGCTCCCGTTAGGGAGCCTATAGCGCGACGGCAAAACAATGTTTTTGCCCATACTGGAAGTGACGACAATTCAAGATGACGGCGCCCTTGAAAAAGGGGTCTATAGACGATTGCAAGCTGGGCGACCGGCCGCCGTCATGTCTCTGCTCGAGCAGGCACGCCCGTGCGATTACGAGCTTGCCAAAGCTACGTTCACCCGCGCGTTGCACGCGCTTGCACGCATGGGGCACCAGTTGTGGCGCCATGCTTGCAATTGTCTATACAGGAACTCTAGCGTGTCTATAGACCTTTCCAAGAAAGAGCCTATGGCCGGTGCCATTTCCAGTGTTCGTGCGTATGGCGCGTGCTTTGCTCGTTTTCCGGAGCGACGCACACGCGCGTGCTGAGCTGTGGAGATCGCACGCTGGGCTGTGGATTTGTAAACATTGGAAAGGTCCATACTCGGCGAAAACTTTTCTTGGCAATGCTGCCAAAGCTACAGAGCCGAAGCATGCTGTCTCCTTACGCAGCTGAACACAGTCCCCGGGTCTAAACTGTGTTTGGGCTGTAACGTAAATTATAATCTTAATATTCGTTATTTGAATAATAATTGTCACATCACTATGAATCTTAAACAATAAAAATATAAAAATAAAATTAGTTTTCTAGTGACTAAAGATCTGGTAGTAGGTAACAAGAGGAAAAGGAGGTAGAGGAGCACAGAACCACGAGATCATGAACGGCACGACAGGGAACAATAAACCGACACCATCGAAACGGACGTGCCCGAGATCTCTTCCTTACCAGATGGCATCTGCTCTGAGCCAGGATATGCCCCCTAGAAACGGTTTCATAGACGCTAATGAGCTGTATAGAGTGCTTGCCTTGAATGGTGACAACGAAACGAAAACTGAAAACGAAACCAAAACGGACGTAATGAAAGCCCGGATGCTTGACGGAGTGATAAATGTGCAGGAGCTCCGCCCCCCCCCTAGCATACCCTTCATTGCCAAGAAAAGTTGTCGCCGAGTATAGTTTCCTCCGGCTCCTCAGGGCGGCGATAGACCTAGACATGTGTGTGTATGTACCATTCGTCACGATGATTACCGATCAAGACAATAAATGTGTTCGCACCTTCGCTCAAAACTATCTGACGTCTGTGTCATGTGCTTAACAGCTTCCCTGGTCATCCACCTTCAGGGAGTGGAATGGCTCATCAATTTTATTATAATTATTAATATTATTAATATTATCATTATTGCTAGTATTGATGAATTGAATTGATGGTCATTCATCAATTCTTCTCCTTCAAGTTTTGTAGTATATTCCTTTCTAATCAGCCTGACTTCATGACCGGCAGATCGACACCTACCAATCTCGTATCTTTTACGGGTGCTGCATCTGAAGTAGTTTGTAATACAGGCTAGCTTGACGTTTCTGAATTTCTGCCTGAGTAAAGCCTTAGACAATGTCAACCACAACATTCTCTTATACAAGCTTTCCTCCTATGGAGTACGAGGTTCGGTATACAATTTGTTAAAAAGCTAAGTTAAAAAGCGTACGTCCGTGCCAACAATACCACCTCGTCCTTGTACAAGCTAAGCTCTGGAGTGCCTCAGGGATCTGTCTTGGGTCCCCTCCTTTTTAAGATAAATGCATGGATGGATGGATGTTACTGGCTATACACTTTGTAGCGGGCGGTAGCTTGCGCCACCTAGCCTAAGTCTAGGCAGGTAAGATGACTACTAAAATCAAGTCATGCCTGAGACCGATGAAGTTCAAAACAGTGACGAACTCGCCACGGCAGCTGCGAAAATGCCCGAAATCGTCGAATATAAGTCGTCGAGTTGTCGTTGCCACGAATGAAAGATATAAAGCAAAATATTCCTAAAAAGCGCGATCACCAGAAAAGTCACGGTTATGGAACGATACAGTTTTCTGAAGCCAAGATTCTACTCGCGAGACAAGGAAAATTCACTGAAGATTGTCTCGAACTCAGAAAACGAAAGAAATTTACTTTTCGCTGCGCCGCAATCTGATGCAAACGGCAGAAGTGTCGACAATCAGCTGATCGCCGCCGAAGGATATGCGTTGCAAGTAGAAATAAACAAGCTGTAAATACAATACGTTACAGTTATGCGAAAATCAGTAAGGTATACATACGATAAGCTCGTCGACAGAATAACCAACGGAAGACAGACGTGAGCCCCACAGCTCCGTTCGTATCTGAAAGACAAACATTTGATTCCTCCCGCCCTTCTAAGCCAATTTTCTGCCCCCTAACCACGACCGGCTTTTTAGGGGCAACCCGCTCACTAAGCGTGTCCCTATGGGAGCGCGCGGGCCAAGAAATATCACGTGAACGGCTTGGAGGGACCGAGTGTTCTGCTTGGCGCCGCCCTAGCTCACCACCAAAAGCGCGGCGGCCACTATGGAAGGGCAATGGGAGCGTGCTGAAATAACGTTGGTTTCGGATGACTTCTGTCGCATTTAATAGGCAGGCGCTGATGCTAGCACATAGTGTGTATAGAATAGGGTAAAATGAGTCACTATATTATAGTTTTCCCGAGCGGAATAGTTAGTATTGTGAGCTAAGCATCTATAGGTGTACGAGTTGTACAGGATGGTGCATCCAGTCCGCCTGCTGGAGCCCACTCCCATGATGGGAATAAAATATCGAGTTAGATGCTGCCGCAGGTGGGCCGTGACGCTCTTGGTGAATGTTCGAAGTGAGACACTGTCGATTGGTGGTGAACTGGTGACTGGCGGGGGGACCTCCGAAGTTGCACTGCACGTGGTGCGAAGGAGTTCTAGTGACGAAGCGTACGGGTTAAAAGGGGCTGCAGTCCACCAGTGCGAGAACGCCGCAGGGAGGAGGCAAAAGGAAGCGAGGAGTCCGGTAGCAGAAAAGTGGCTAGGGGCCGCGTGGTCGTTAAGGACGATGTTGAAGCGGGTACCTTCCGACTGAACGGAGGAGGTGCAGTGCTCGATAGGATGGTGTTCGGGGGCCACGTTGGCGCCATAACAAGGCAGGAAGCGCGACGTTGCACCGACTCGAGGGAGGCAACAAGTTGCCTGGTTGCCGAATCCTACACCGAGCAGCAGAACTCTAGGATGGGCAACACCAGTGCTGTGAACAGCAATCAGGGCACATCGCGACTGGCTCTTTTTGTGGACCGAATGACGAAGCCAAGTAGTCACCTTTCACCCGGACACCACGTTTTGGACGTAGTGATAGATATCGAAATGCTGGTCGATGATGACACCTAGGAGGTGGATATGCGTTGTTCTTGGGATCTTCACTCGGTTCAGGAAAAATGTTGGAGGGGTCGAAGGTTGGCGCGAGGCAGTGATGTGCATGGTAGCGCATATGGTTTAAGTTTAGGGGAAGTTTTTTTTATCTTTTGACCAAAGAAGAGCGATCTAGAGCAGCTTGTAGTGCTTTACCGAACGTGCAATCGCAATAACGACGCGAAAAGTCCTTAAAATACAGCCGATTATCGTCAAAACGTCGCCGGTCGGGGAGCGGACACACATAGATAGACACGCGAAAGCGTCTGCTAGTGTGGTGAGCTACGGCGCCTGTAAATGCGGTGGCGGTTCAGCGAACTAGGGAAAGTACTAAATAAGCAAAAGCAAATGCGGCGCGCTCGCGCCGCCTCGGGTGACCTGGTCGCCCCTATAAAGCCGGTCGTGCCCCTAACTATCACCAGGTAGTGTGGGATATCACCAGGATGGCCTTTGGGGGATCGGGCGAAAAAACTTAAAACATCTCCCCCCGCCTCTTCCCCCCGGCGAGGGAGTCGCCAATTTTCCTCTGGTCAGACCTTGTCGGTGTAACCCCTGCAAACGATGATGTCTCTCAGGTTATATCAAACTTAATTTCCGTAGCGCGCTGATGATAGAAAACTTTACAAAACAATGTCGACCTTAGACGATTTCATTACACTTCAGAATGACGCTCATTCCTTCGGTCATTGGTGTTTAGACAATGACCTCCGTTTGTATGATTCTGAAGCAACAGTACTAACATATTCTCCGAACATTTACGATATATTTTTGCCATATAGTTATCACCAGAGTGGTTCAATCGGCCGTGCGCACGTTAGGTGCCGCATCTCGCATAACGAAGAAATTCAAGATCCCGTCCATTATTTTGTTCACGCTGTACTGTTCCTTAGTATGATCCCAGCTAGACTACGCCTCGCTTGTTTGGAACGGCATTTCCAAAACTAACAGTTTATCAGTCGATCGAGTCCAAAAGAAATTTATTTCCATCTTTAAATATCGTTACCTCGAGAAAGCTGCTCCTTGTGTAAACATTGGGGGAAACTCGGAGCTCGTCAACTTGTTGAGCCTGCAGCTGCGCCGGGTGAAGGCAGATCTGTTGTTTTTGTTTAAAGGGACACTGACAGGGTATTTACGCTCGCCAAGGTTTTTATTTGTACATGACATATAAGAGCCCAACTACCCAGAAAACAATTCACGGCTCGAAATTCGTTTTTTTTTTTTCCGCCCAAAAATCACCGATCGAGAACTGGCCGGTTTGAGTCACGCTCACTCACTTCTCCGCGGTCACGAGCCGTTTTCTATGGTTTAGACACAGCCACCAAATATAATCAAAGTCGTTGGTGGTCATCGACGGCACACACATAGTATTAAAAATAGAAAACAAAATATGATACCCATTTTTTTTGTGGTTTCTAAAGCGCTGCAAATACGTTGATTGGAGAAAAATGAAGCTGCACAGCCACGTGACTTCCGCAAACTTTCTCCTCCTTTATATTTCTTCTTCCTCCGCCGTCCAGTTTCGGTTTCGAGCAGTTGCGTTTTTTGAATATATTAAAAATATGTGTGACGCTGTAGCAAAATATTGACTGGGTAGTCTTCTGACACCATAATAAATCGCCTAATAAAAAAATTAAAAAAAAAAAAAAACTTTGGGGGGGATATCAGACCCTGCACGGCTCAATTAACTCTCCCAGCCTTCTGTCCGAAGTGAGCCGTAGAGATCCTCATGTGCTTACATGGCTTCAATCGTCTTTTTATATAACTCGACATTTTAGCCACTTAAACCCGATCCAAAGATCGGCTGAGTGTTATAACCGCTACTCTGATACAATTGATATTAGGGACTTTTAGCAAACCGTTACCGTGTTCCGCGTACTGCACTACCGGAGGCTTTGAAGCACGCGTTTAAGCGCGCGCCTGGGTAATACCGTGACGGCAGGGTGCGCGCTTAAAAGCATGCTTCAAAGGCTCCGGTAGTGCGGTACGCGGAACACGGTAACGGTTGGCTAAAAGTCCCCATTTTTAACTCATTCGGGAGCACGTTCGGAAAGGCTGTTCGAAACTTCCTCTTGCAAGAAAAGGACTGATCAGTTGAAGAGTTGATGTTTGTCAGTACGATACCCAAGTATTTGCTTTTTGCTCTCAAATCTGGTGATGTCTCTGCTTTGTGCTTCTGATTTTCCTTGTTGGTTTGAGTGTCTTTCGTACTTGTTATCAGACTTGTGGACTACACTCCCCCTTCTGCACTCCTGTGTATGTTTGTTTGTATGTGTTTTTGCTTTTTTTAAAGTGTGCCAGCACTAAGAACGATTGGTTGTTCCTGGACACTATATTAAACACTGATTCATTGATTGATTGAGTATTATTATCATCATCATCAATGTCAATATTATTATTATTATTATTATTATTATTATTATTATTATTATTATTATTATTATTATTATTATGTAAAAGTGTAGCTTACCGCACAGAACACTCATCGAGTGATAACTTGTTCGCCTCGCTCGAATTACCTTTGTTCTTTTCTTTATTCATACAAACCGTCATCTGGAAACACTACTCGGAGAGCAAGTTTAAAATCACATTACCGCCCACTTCGTGAGCTTCGAGCGGTTCCCCGTTTTCAAATCCCAAGAGCAAGAACTCGTTATGGTGAAAGTGTGCGCGTATTTTATATGCCAACCGTTTTCAAAACTATTCCGCATTCGTTGCTTTCCATGACTTCAATCAAAACACTAAAGAGAAGTCTTAGATCTGTGTTTTCAGATGTGTTGCGACAGCGATTTTGATCACAGTGGCAAGCCTGCCTCTACAGTTACTTTCACTTGTTTATTGTCATTTTTGCAGAAGAGCATATCCAATAACGTCAACGGATTCGAGATTTCAAATGAACTAACTTTCTTTTTTTTTTCTTTTTTGGTCCTTGTACTGTTTGATTGTTTTCTGGTGAACACTCGAATTTCTACTTTTTTCCTGTCAAACTGTAACTGTGTGTTTTTTTCACCGAAACATAACTATTTACGTAAGACTTCTCCAAACTTTGATGCCAGTATCGGAGTAGTATGTTAGCATGCGTGTAAGATTTGTCTCACAAGACTAGGCAGTGAACATATGCGTGCGTGCGTGCGTGCGTGTGTGCGTGCGTGCGTGCGTGCGTGCGTGCGTGCGTGCGTGTGTGCGTGTGTGTGTGTGTGTGTGTGCGTGCGCGCTTGTGTGTGTGGTGTGTGTGTGTGCGTGCGTGCGTGTGTGTGTGCGTGCGTGCGTGCGTGCGTGCGTGCGTGCGTGCGTGCGTGCGTGCGTGCGTGCGTGCGTGAGGTTTTCTTCTCCCATACGGATGCGAATTCAACTCGTCCACATCTCCGACAAGCATTCTTTTTTTTTTTCAAACAGACGCTGTGCATCTGGTTATGTGCGTGCGAGTTTATGTTTTTTCTACTTAATTTATTTATTTATTTGAAATACCGTCGGTCCTACACAGGACCAAGATAGGAGTGGATATGCACAATACAAAAAATACGCCCGCTCAAAATGCACAGATCAATAACACGTATTCAACTCAACGATGAAATGACAACTCTAGGTACTGCTGGCAGAAATCTCTGAAACAAGGGAACTAAACTCTTCTCGAGTTCCAGCGGTCACGACATGCGCCGGGAGCTTGTACCATTCTCGCGCTGTTTGCAAAAAGAACGACTACCTAAAACAGTCCTTGGAAAACTTCCGCTCTTCCACATACCGAGTATGCTTGCTGCGGGTTATAGGCGATATGCCCTCAATAGTATACTGTTGCTTATTTACTAGAACCGGGTTATTCAATATGTTGTGAAAAAAGGTTAAGCCGCTTCTGCTTTCTCCGCACTTGAAGGACGGGTAGATTTGCCCTATTATAAAGGGGTGACACAGAGTCCAGCCGTCTATAGCGAGAGAAAACAAAGCGTAACGCACGCCGTTGAACTTGCTCCGGATTTGATATGAGATATTTAACATGCGGGTGCCAGACTTTACATGCGTATTCTAATAAAGGCCTTATTAGCATCTTGTGTGCTGTGAGTCTTCTTTCTGAGGAAGCGAGGTTAAGGGAGTGCCTGATGTATGCTAGCCTTTTATTAGCTTCTCCGAATATATTGCTAACGTTCGGTGTACAGCTTAGGCTTGAAGCTTTGGTAAGACCAAGGTATCTGAACTCTGACACTCGGCTTAGTGCTTTGCCGTAAAGCATATACACATATTCTAACGGCTGTCGTTTATGAGTGATCGTCATATATACCGCCTTGTCTACGTTTAACGACATTTCCCACTTAACACACCATTCATTTATCTGAGACGAATATTCGTTTAGCATAATTTGATCAGTAACGGACTTTACTTCAGTATAAATTGCACAATCGTCGGTATATAATCTGGCTTTTACAGGGGAATCTTTGATAAAGTTCTTAACACAAACCAAAAACAGCAGGGGACCCAGCACAGAACCCTGTGGAACATCCGAGTTCACATCACATTCATCCAAGCTAACCTCGTGATTTAACTCGCCTTTAACTTTGCTAATAACTGCACACTGTTTCATTATGGGACTAACATTTGATTGCTGTAAACATTCTGCTTCTTTCATTGCTTTGCATTATGCAATTTCTTTCCGCCATAATGCTGGAGCTGGTCTTACAAGCCCTAGCTGGCTTTGACCAGTCCGACAAGAACTCTGCTGTATCCGCATGCCGTTATTTATATATTATTATTACTATTAATATTATTCCCGCGTGTTCTGAAAAATACATTCCGAAGACCCGGGCCCCGCTTACCATCTTCTAAAAGAGTGAAATGGAATGTATCATCGGCAAATTTAACATATTTTCAAGCATGCAGCTTCCTTACACTTAGTAAGCATGCCTGAACATATGTTAAATTAAAATAACGTAAAATTACAACAAATGCTGAATTTGGACAGCAACTTCAAGATCCGACAGGTCGTTCCCGCATCGGCGCAAGGGAATCAAAGGGCGCTATGAAGTGCACGCCCCACTGCGTGGTTGCCCGAACTCACCTGCAGAGCGCCAATGGAAGGGAGCGGCTTTCGGCTGGTACCAAGCAAGAAGGCGTACAGGTCGCGGCAGCCGGAATGCACCCACTGAATCCCGACCGAGATCAAGCTGCACGCAAGCGCCGCGCGTCCCATCGTCCCCACGGGTCGTTTATCCCCAGACTTCTTCCCTAGTATTTCCCTACTCGCTCCGCGAGTCTTTTTCTTTCGGAAATGAAGCGAAAGCAATACGGTACGAGAAGCAGCGGTTCTAGTTTCTGGAAAACTCTATTTTTTTTTTGTGATGCCACGTGAACGTTTGTTTTCATCAGTGTCGAATAAACCATGAAACATTGCTGGGTTCTATACACCGTTCTAGTATTATCCAGTAGACAAGAATAAAGCGATCCCCTCCTTCAGCTTAGACAAGGGGTCTTCTTTAATTTGTCGCCTTCTCAAAGCCCCTATACTTGACATGCAATAACATGCATAGCCTAGATTATTCAGCACCCTGTATATCAACACAGCAAGACGAGGTTTGAAATATTAAAATATCTGCACACTGTGTTCTTAACTTAGTATCACTCAAAACCTGGCTAGCATACAGAGTTGCCAGTTTGTGCCAAATTATAAAAAGAGCATTCGCAGAATTTGGTACTGATATGAAAAATAAATTGACCATTTGTTATAGTTACGAACGTTGCTTACAATGGTTGTTATAGATCAGTTGCTTAAATTAGGTTTGTGCTTTTATTCAAACTGAGCAAGTACTCCCGACGTATACTATCCGAGCATTATAAGCATAAATAGCCCGCTATGTTTTTTTTAAATTATTTTTTCAGCTTTTGAAGAATTTCGGGATCAAACCAAGGCTGGAGAACGAAGTTTAAATCTCGGTCCCCGAACTGCGAGAAATATCTAGACATAATCAAGCTTCCGGCGACCACTAAGGTCATGGGCGAGTGTTGCAGCTGATATTAGTGACTTAACACATTTGAAATTGACCAACACATCCGAATAAGCCTCTGCGGTATTTTAAATAAATAAATAAACCTCCAGAAATTGTTTTAAGGAAATGGATTGGCTAGATCCAGTGTACCTGCTAGAAATCTGACTACCTAAGTGTGTCTGACGGTTATCTCGCGAAACTGACGGGAAAGGTCTAATGGAACCTAGACACAGCTCTATATTTAGCCTTTTTACAGTTTTAGAAAAACCAAGTCGTTTGTGCACTTCGTAGTTGTATGCCGCATTCTATTTCTTAGCAAACGGAAAAATGGTTGTATGAAAAACTGATTAGATTTACCTGCATTGATTGATCGTCAGTTTTCGCTAGAGTTTTAGGAGATCATTCCGATATTGTAGATAACGAACCGATGCACGCTAAAGGCGACGACGGAGTAGAAAGTATTGTTATTGGCGTCCTCGGAACGATCTGCTAAAACTCTGCTCAAGCTCAAGCTGCTTGTATTGTCGTGGATGTTTGCGGATTACTACTCGACAATCGCATCGACGCCTGCACCGCTTGTATTGTTTTTCGCGTTATTTATTCTATGTTGAGTTGAAACAATGAGTTGTCTGCGTGAAAGAAGTTATTTTCTTTTGATCACCCGCGTGGCTGTTTTCCCGTTTTGGGCAAATCACATGAAAGCGAAGCGCAATGTCGACGAACGCGAGGACCGAAGCAATCAAAATACCGTGGAGGCCGCCATTTTGAAGAAGAAAACAACAAAAGCTAAGCCTAAAACTTAGTTCCCCTTTACCTACTGGGAGCGCGCTTTCACAGGCTCAAAAATTAATTGAAGTACTTTAGATTTTTTGTTTTAAATTAGTTCTGAGATCACGTAATTTGAATCGCCCGCATAGAATAGTGTAGCTTTGGTTGTTCTCTATATTATTATTGACGCGATATCCAGATCACATGTTCAGCGATTACCGTAGGCTCATTCTACAGCGGGTAAACTGTATAAGATTAACCGTGGGCACCACCTTCTGCCCCGCAGGACTGTACAAACTATACACTAGCGGCCTCTACGGAGTTCACTCAAGCTCGTTGAGGCAAACACACGTGAGAGTTTAGAGCGAAACTTGAGCAATCTGTTTGTTCCCTTCTTCTCCGTTCGTATCCGGTGTTAATTATGAATATTTTCATTCTGTTCCGTCAGTGTCTTTGGGAAGAATGGCGTAATTTTGAGTACGTGTCCATGCGGATTGTTGTATATATTCACTTTACGAGTTTCCTTTGCGATATTTCCCTTTTCTGTGTTTCCAACAGCTCGTTGGTATCGCAATACAAGGTATATAAACAAGTTTCTTGTGATCTATTTTGATTTCATGAAAAAATAATATACACATAAAACTTATTTGTATAATTTAGCGTTTGTGCCTCGCACGGGAAATTTAAAAGTTGACAAAAAAAGTAGAGGGGGGGTGGATTCGCACTTGCTTCACAACTTGCGCCATCTAGGAACTGCAACGGTCCGTCGTATCCCTAGAACCGCGGTGGCCCGTCCCGGCTCGTCTTCATCGCTCTCCACTTGTCGGCGTCGCGCGTCGTAACGTCGACGAGCGCACGTGCCCGAACGCGTTGGCCGACGCTGACTACGAACGGGAATCTCTTCCAACCTCGTGCCCAACGCGACGTAGCGCATTAAGGGCTGTTTATACTCCGACGTTGAGCGCACTGAACGCAGCGTAGCGCAGAACGAGCGCCTTTTATTGGCCGGCAACCAGGAACTCGATATCTGCAACCAATAATTACCTGCGCGCGCTGCGCTACGCGGCGCCCGACGACGTTACGTTGGAGTATAAATGTACCTTTAGAGCCCAGCGTGCCCAGCGCGCGCCGGCGTAGCTCACGACGGAAAAGCAGACCGCACACTCCGCACACCCACGACGGTGGCTTTCCCAGAAGCCCTCGCGCGAGCGCTCCATTCGGGAACCTGGATTCTGGTGGTCGGGGCCGTCTGTCCCAGTCGGAGTGTGTGAGACGCTCATTTCTGCAATCTCAACCTGCTTTTCCTGCCGTTTGACATGTGCTGTTATCGTGTTCCTGCGTTGGTGCGAATATTTAACGTTCGTGCAATCGACTGGGCGAATGTGCGTGAACGTGGACTGCATCGAGGATGCGCTACCCCGAGAAGCTTCGTACGCGAAACACGCCGACGTCGCACGCACGTTGTGCTGGCAAAAGCTGGAAGCCCGAAGTCGCGCCGGAGGCCGTTCCCGAGCACCGTCCAATCACGTGAACGGCGTACCCAGGGAAACATCTGTAATTTAACCGGCTAGAAGTTTTGAACTGATGGGGTAGGGTGTCTCCGTTTGTAAACGATAGTAGCGGTAAGAAAGAAGTCGCTGTGGAATATTGACTGCATCGCTTCCATCAAAGTATCCCGTCGGATTCACCGGAGTCGATTTGACACAACTCCGGCGAATCTGCCAAGCGGCAAGCTTCGACAGACGCGATATTGTGATTTCTTTTTTCCCGCTCAACATTTGCGTGACATTTCGGAGAAAATAAATGATGCTGTGCATTCGTTATCACCATATTTTTTGTTTGTTTTCAAACTGCTAATTACTGCTCCAAATCCCTGGTTCGAAGCATGACCACACGACTCGGACGAACCATATACATCGATTGCAGGATTTGTACCGACCAGGAAATGAAAATACGGTGCGCGAGTCGATCCCGTTGCCGCGTCATTTTGCGCTGGCTCAAGTTGCGTTCGTCGACGTTGGAGTATATATACGAGGGGCGTTCATAAAGTTCGTATTATTGTCACGAAGGAATAGAGATTCAGCAACCAAACTCGAGTAGGAGTTGAGACTATTTCTACATGTTCGCCACCAAGAGTTACCCATTTTTTCTAGCGATGCACCACATGCCGGAGGCCATTGTTATAGAACTCCTCGTCTTGAGCGTTCAGGAATCGCTCCACTTCAGCAATCACTTGGTCGCTGTCCTTGAAATGCTTTCCTCTTATTTTACCACACTAGAAACGTCTGTGCCATTTAACCAAAAGTGTCGTAAACTGGGACGTTGTCCCCGAACAACGCTCCCAGATTGGAATGAATATCATTGGCATTGCTTTCCTTCAAATGAAAAAAAATGATCACTGCATGTGCTTGGCACCGACGAGCAGTGCCATTTTTGTTTCGTCTCCCTAGCGGCGTTCCAAGCTACTATAGCATGCGATGTTTATACTGTGCGGAAACTAGAGGGACGCGCGCTCATGTTGATGCCTGTTTTGTTCAGTTTCCTTTAATTTTTTGTGCCGATAATACGAACTTTATGAACGCCCCTCGTATATGTATATAAGCAACCCTGTCCGCCGAAGGGTTCCTAATTCTAACGGCGTCAAATTGTGAATCATCACATGCCCACGAAAACAGGTTCTGAAATGTAGTTCGTCCCAGGCAGTGGCAGCTTGGGGGCTACTTGGGATCAGGAACCACTCAACTGATCCGTCGGCGCGCTCGCAGCTCCGTCGGCCGCTTCACTCGGGGAATTGGCCCCGAGAAAGAGCCTGTCCGCGACCTTTGAACAGTTATTGTTAGTAGAGAAATAGACCACGCGCGACTATAACTTTCAAATTTTTGGAATGGTCTCAGCGCGTAGATCGCATCACCACCCTGAAATGGCGATATCAGAAACCTTTTTAAGTGCACCTTCAAGGCGTCGCAAGCGATGTGGGCTTATCGGGACCGCCAACTGGGACCGCCCAGAGCCGTACATAATATTGGGTGAGTCTGGCCAGTAGGTGTGGCGATGAAGGCACTGCAAAGGAGAGAAGTGGAGGAGAGGGAGGGAGAGCGCTGAAGAAGTGGGAGAGGAGGGAGGTAGCAAAGAGGAGACGACCGCCGTTTTGACGTAAACGCTCTCCGTACAGAGCACTGTTGAAGCTACGCGTCGTCTTCCCGACTTCTTTTTCACCCGAATAAAAGTTGGCGGTCAGGGTCGAGAAAACTCCGAGGAATAACAGTATATAATTTTTTGACAGAGCCAGCGATATAAAGGAAATAACCGAAATTCAGATGCCGATCCCATTCATTCCAGCGGGCAAATGAATGGAAATGTCGGCCCTCCCCGCTCAGCTGGGAGCGCGCGGGAGTTCAGGCGTCTGCGCTCACGCTTCTCACTGAGCGCCGAGGGCTGATTGGCTCACTCGGGAGGAGAGCGTTACGGCGGTGAGATCATAAACTGACCAAACTCTCCCAATATGCCGCCCTGGGACCGCCCAGTGCGACCGCCGATGGATGCTTCCCCGCGGTTCCCTAAACGGCCCCAGTGCATGATACCCTTCCGTTTAGATTATTATAGGAACTCTATGTTCCGGAGGCATGTTGTTGCGACAGTTTTTTTTTGCTGCAAACTACGTCGAATGACAACATATTCTCCTAAACACCTCGGTGACCCCGAAACGACTCGCACCCATAAAAAAAGGAGAGCTCAGTGCAATTCGCGGTGCGTGGAGACATCACTGTCCCTAAACGGAGGCAGCCATCTTTGTAATCATTTGAAACCAAAGCGGAAAAAATGACCTCACGATAATAAAAACAAAATAGTCTCTCTGTCGAAATATACTGTTTCTCAAACATTAAAAATTGCCGAATAAAAGACTTCCACGGCACGGAGAAACGATTTTACAACAAACATTTCACACGCGAATAATCTGTCCAATCCAATGAGAGCCGAGAAGTGGAGCCTAGCTATGAGCTCCGTGCGCCACCGAAAGCGTCGCTGTGGTCGGCCTTTCAGGATTGGCCGAACGCTGACTATGACGTCGGAAAGGGGATTTATCATCGACGGAAATAAGAGGAATGAAAGAACTTTCATTTTCACGGTGTTGGCAGTGTTTCTTTAGAGCGCAATGATTTCAAGCTTCCACCATGCTAATAACAAACACCATCGAACTTGTTGTTTGCAAGGTAATGACGTCACAAGGGGAAACTACAGGAGGGCGCCACCAAAACTTCTCGCCGCTAAAAGGAGTATTCACAGAACGCCATATTTGACGGGGATGTTTAGAGCGCATGCTCAGAACGAGCTCCCATTAATAGGAGACCGTCAATCCTCATGGTGCGGAATGCACGTGGCAAAAAAACTGTCGAAGCTCGTTCTCAGAACACGCTCAGCAGTCGCGCGCTCAGTTACGTCTGCCTGTGGCCGAGTGGGCTAGCGCACACCAGCTCGGAGCACGTGGAGCGAAAGCTCGCGCTGCAGAACCCAGGGATCCTGGGTTCAATCCCCACCCCTGCCCGTTTCGGTCTGGATGAGCATCGTACCGGCGTGCGGTCGTGTATCACTACTGCGTGGTGCACGTTAAAGAGATACTGAATCAAGGAATTTAGTGTCCATAATAAGTGGCGGACGTTCTTTCCACAAGCCAGCAGCCGCCGGTGTGCGCGAGCACACGCAACAAAAATGACGTCAAAAACCTCCATTCGCGGTTAAGGTGACAGTGAGATAAACGGGCTTTGGACCAAAGGAGAATAAAGACAAGTTTTTCATCTACACAGTGGTGTCTGGCGTAAAAGGTAACCGATTAATCGGTCTAACAAGCCCGTATCTTTCACTTGTAGAGATGAAAAGCCTGTCTTTATTCTCTTTTGGCCCGAAGCCCATGCATTTCACTGTCCTCTTAAGCGCTTATGGAGGTCTTTGACGTCATTTTCGTTGCGTGTGCTCGCGCACACCGGCGGTTGCTGGCTCGTGGAAAGAACGTGCGCCACTTATTATGGACACTAAATTCTTTGGTTCAGTATCCCTTTAAAGGGATACTGAACCAAGGAATTTAGTGTCCATAATAAGTGGGGCACGTTCTTTCCACGAGCCAGCAGCCGCCGGTGTGCGCGAGCACACGCAACAAAAATGACGTCAAAAACCTCCATTCGCGGTTAAGATGACAGTGAAATGTATGGGCTTCTGGCCAAAGGAGAATAAAGACAAGTTTTTCATCTACACAGTGGTGTCTGGTATAAAAGGTAAGCGATTAATTGGTCTAACAAGCACGTAGCTTTCACTTGTAGAGATGAAAAGCCTGTATTTATTCTCCTTTGGCCCGAAGCCCATGCATTTCACTGTTCTCTTAAGCGCGAATGGAGGTCTTTGACGTCATTTTCGTTGCGGCTGCTGGCTCGTGGAAAGAACGTGCGCCACTTATTATGGACACTAAATTCCTTGGTTCAGTATCCCTTTAAGGGCACAGGGTAAGGTAAAATTAAAACAAAATCGATTTTAGTTTTTTTTTTGCAGTTTGAAAAGTTTAGTTCTTTCTGCACATTTTTCACTGTCACAGTGTACTTAGAAAGTTATATTTCGGGCTGAAAATCACTTTTTCCGAAAGCAAGTAGCAGGTGACCACGCCTCCTTTTGGGATACGCTCCCTTTTTATTGATGAATTTTCCCACAAAACAAATTCAACACCAGACCTAAAAGCTTGTCCGGTAACAGATAATCTAAAAAAAAAATTATCTGGCAACTATTGCATAGCTTTTTTTCAACCAAAACAATCCCGAGACGCTGTACACGTTTTTCCAGGTGTGTACCATGTGTACATTCAAGCGTTTGTGTTTTTGTAACGACAAAAAGGTGGAATTGGATGCTGTTCTTTTATTCAATGGTGGCAGCATTGCACAAGCCAATGTTTTGAAGTCCTGTGGATGGAACCCTGCGTGGAACATCATCAAGTGGCTGAGGAAAGTTGACGTCACTCGAATATACTTTACGGACCAAGTGACACGGCAGGTCACAAAAGAGCAAGCAAGGCGATAAGCCTAAGGGCGAAGACATGACTTTAGCAATGCCTTCCAAGCTGGCGGCTATTGAAAAAATGACTCCGAGGCTGTTGGTGCCAATAGAAATTTGTTATTCACCAGTTTTTTTACTTTAAACTCAATTATCTCAAAACAGTGTTTTTTAGTACATAGGTACCATTTTTTCCTTAACCTGACATTCTAGAGGGTTGATTTTTTATTCCTACCACCTACATGGGTGTTGAAACACTGAACGAAAATTAAAAATATAAACTTAGCAGTTTTCGAGTTACAATTTTTTTAATACATGAAAAAAGCTAAAATTTCAGTACTAGAATAAAAAATTTAGAAAAAAAAAACTTATTTTAGATTGGTTGAAATAGTTCTAGTTCAGTAGATAAAACATAATATTTCGAACAAAATGATATATACATGACAGGAATACTCCTAATAGTCACCGAGAAAAATGTTCCTCAACATGGCCTCAAATGCATGGGGAGTATAGGACTTACCCTGTGCCCTTAAAGACCCCAGGCTAGCGGTTGTACTGCACTGGCTAAATTGCTCACCTACAGCGAGTGACTCGTCGCAACATTAAAAATGGCTGACCAAAGACTCGGTGTATAAATATCCACACAACACCCCCCCCCCCCCCCCCCCCCCCCCAATTTCCCTATACTCCGTTTGATACTTAGTATACAACGCTCTAAAAGTTACTGGCGCAAGCGGTTGGCTCCATTTGTGGTTTCGTTGGCGCGAGAACCCGTGCACATGTTCTGCGAGATCAAACCCGCTCGCCGGGTTTGATCTTGCAGTCCAAGCCAGCAGCTTTGCTAGCGTTGTACACTAAGTACAGAGCGGGCTACCGCCAGCTTAATTGCGACCAATAGCGTAAATATTGCAACAAGAATTATTTTTTCGTGAAAAGAAAAGACGTGTCCCAAGCAAGTTTATTAGAAATAATTTAAGTTTTTTTTTAAATACTGCATTTCATGCATTATAGGACTTTGGAGATAAAAGTCGCTGCTTACTTTTGAAGATAGCCACACCACTTACTTGGGGAGTCATTCAATTTCAGTAACTGAATTACTGTAATTTGGTTTATTTTTGTAATTTGTAATTGTAATTAATTTCTTTCGGTCAAAGGCAATTGTAATTGTAATTTAATTACTTTCTAGGGTCAGTAATTGCAAAATTTAAAGGCCGAATCCCAATTACTTTTGCAAGACTTTGCAGCGCCGACGGAACCTCTCTTAAAGCCTCAGCGCTTGCACAAGCGGCCTAGCTATTGGTGAAACACTCGCACACATATATACACGCACTCACACACACGCACAACAGAAATAGAGTCGCATTGTTTGTTTCATGGCGTACGCTGCGAGCTGAGAGACAAACCTCGTTGGAGCCTGCCGTGTGGCGCCGCAGCAGAAAACAATAGCGTAAACAGGCCAAAATATTGAAAGAAGCAGCTTCAACTTTTAGCCGAGGTTGGGGATTTTAATTGTCTACAAAGTTATTATTCTCTTTTTGACAGTTTTTTCCGTCCCTCTTTCAGTACTGTCGCATATTTGTTTCTTTGTATTATTTTCAAGTTGATTTCGTATTGGTTTTACTTTGGATATTATTTGCCTGAGCATTTTGAAGACTGACCTCGCACCCGTGATTATTGTCACCATTGAATCGGGAGCCCCAATTCAGTTCTTATATATTTCTAAGCCATTATAATTTCAACGCAATGTAAATGATTTACAATAACATCCAACGTTCGTATGTTAATGTGGTCATATTCGCGCGTTTGGATTGTAGTGTTATATTTACACTATTAATGTATTCAGATATGACTAATTGTCGCAATTTTTATTTGCCTGGCTAACGAAAGTGTGTCAACCCATTTTTACTTTAGCGATGTGGCGTCTTCGAATAAATGAACTAAATTATTATTAATATTCATTGAAAATATAAGAATGTAGGACTTCATTGCCTCAATCTGTCAAGTTCTATCATTAATTTACAAAACTTCACAAAAAGAGATATAGTGCAATACGCGACATTTACACCTCGAGGCTTAAAACGGTGTGGTACCTTTATTCATTCGTCTGTTTCAGACACCAGATGGCGCTCGGCTCGTTACGTAGTTGGACGCGCGACTTCTAGATCGCGCCAGTATCGAAGTGTGAAAAGGCCCACGTTATCCACTGCGTGAAATAGATCCCCGAAACGTGTCGTGTTCTCCCGGCGAAAGAAGTTTCCTCCTCCCTTGCGCGCGCTTGGTATGTCTGTGGTCAGTCAGCTCAGTGTGCATTGCATCGGACGTCAGTGATAATACGCGCGGTGGCCGAGTCCGCTCTCTGCGCCGATTGATTGAAAACACGGTTATTGACCTTATATTGCGTGGAGAGCGCTGCGGAGGTCAGTTAGAAGGAGGATAAAGGATTAGAGAGCGGGGACCAAAGAAGAGGAGAGGAGGAGGGCTACACTTCACGGCTTCAGGGCCTTCGTCGACGAGGGAGGGGGAGGCCGTATCCTCTTGGCTGTAGCCGGAAGGAGCCGGTCCCCCACTGGAGGCGCAGTTGGGTCTCTTATGAAGGTGAGTAGTGCCTTCCAGAGCTCCAAAGCATGCTTGGGGGATATGGTGGTGTCTGGGCATGTCCAGACGTCCAGGGATGCGGGTACTGGGGCGTTTTCGATGAGGTCCAAAGCCCGTTGTCGCGGAATATTATACAAAGGGCCAGACCATATGAGATGGACCAGGTCTACCCTAGAGTTGCAGCTCTTGCAGCGGTTTCGCGTAAGAGAGGCGGTGTCAGTAGGGTTCCTCTCTGAATTTGCCGAATCATGACGGCTTTCCTACAAGAGAAATGTTGGGAGGGAATCTTAGGGATGGATAGCGGGTTAGCGGCCATGGAGAGGTAGGCGGTTCGCTGGGCTTTGGTAGAGCGCAAGTCGTGCCAAGGGTTGGCAATTTCCTGGGAGGGGTTGCCTAGAGATCAGGAAGAGGAGGGTCCGTTGGCCAGCGCGGAGAGGGATGTGCGCGCGCTAGTCAGTGGGCTTTCTCATTACCGGGAATGCCACCGTGGTCAGGGACCCATCGTAGGATGAATTGATAACCGGACGCTCTCAGAGATGAGACGGCCACCTTGAGCTCGTGTAAGGTAGGTCCGGTATATTTGGTGTACGAGCATATGTGGTGTGCCGCTTGCGAGTCGGTATAAATGATATAAATGCGTCTCGCGCATAGTCCGTGATGGCTTGAAGCTCCGCTTCGGTGCTGAGCGGGGGCGTAGTCGTTGTGTGCAGGTGTCGTGCCTGTGCTTCTGTGTTACAGTTGTACCACGCCGTGGCGTAGACAGTGCATGAGTGATCAGCTTGCAGGTATGCATCGACGTAGATCACGTGGGTGCAGTGGTCAAGCGAGCGAATGTACTTTAAGTGCCGTCTTTTGAAAGGGAGGCGCCTGCCGGTGCTCTGTATCCGCTGGGGTAGAGGAGTCCCGTCGGTGAGGACAATGTGTTCCCACGGCGGGGTCTGTTATGGGAGTTCGGGCAGATCGTACACGGCGTTGCCTAGTTTGGCAAGGATAAACCGGCCGGCTGGTATTGTGCGAATGCGTGCCTCCTGGATGTTGTAGTGCGTGGATACGAGTTCGCTGATATCATTGATGCCCCCGCAACTCTTGAGCGCGTCTAGGTGTGTGTACCTGGGAAGGCCTGTAATGAGTCTTCGGGCCTTGTTGATGAGTGACTGGATGATAGGGAAGACCATAGAGGAGCCGTTAGACGACAAATGCCTGCACGAATTGCCTCATCTCGCGTTTGCGGACACCGCGGGTGCGTGTTGAGATTCGTCGAAGGACGTGTAGGATTTTGTTTACTGATCCTGTCGTTTTTTGGAACCATGTGTTGGCTGTGCAATTTTCGTCAAGGTACATGCCCAGGATGCGAATGGTAGATTTCCTGGTGATGGGTTTGTCTCCGATAGAGAGGCTGCACATGTTCTTCTGGGCTTTCTAGGAGGGAGTACTACGGCCGCCGTGTATGACTAAGTATTCAGTCTTCTCCGGGGATGTGCTGAGGCCAACTTCGGTTGCAAAACTGTAGATAATGTTTAGGACATTTAGGAGTATGTCTTCCTGCTGGCCGATGGACCCGTCTATTACCCAAGCATGATGTCATCAGCATATATTGTATGACTTAGTACAGGCACTGCTTCAAGATGGTGTGGGAGGGTGTGCATCGCCAAGTTGAAAAGAGTCGGTGAAATAACTGACCCCTGCGGTACCCCCCCCCCCCCCCCCCTTTGTTGGGGTCCTTGGTACTAGTGGCTAGGACTACCTGCACTGAAAGCAGCGACCTGCCAGAAACGCGGTGATGAAGTTATATAGTCGCCCTTTTACGCCGGCAGTTCTGGCTTGGGACATGATTGTGTGGTGCGAGACCCCGTCAAATGCCTTTTTGATATCCACCCTAACGACAGCTTTCGGTTGTGTAAAGTGCGGGTCGAGGACTGCTTCCTTAAGTTGAAGGAGCGCGTCCTGTGTGGAGAACCCCGCTCTGAACCCTATTTGCGTTGGGGCGAGAATACCATTATTTTCCAAGTACCATGTGAGGCGCGTATTGACCATCCTCTCCATCGTTTTACATAGGCAGGATGTCAGTGATATAGGCCGAAGGTTGGCAAGGTTAAGTGGCGGTTTCCCTGGTTTGGAAATCGGTTTCACCAGAGAGAAACGCCATGTGGGTGGAAGCTTGCCTTCCTCCCAGATCCTGTTGATTTCCTCCAACAGAGCTTGTTTGTAGGTATCTGAGAGGTTTCTCAGTTGTGTCGTGGTGATTTGATCTGCCCCAGGTGCACTGTGGGTGTTGGCAGTGTTAAGAGCGTGATTCAACTAAAAAGAAGTGAATGGTTGATTGTAGGATTCAAAGTCCTCCACGGGGTCGTCCCTTTCATAGGTGGTAGCGATGGGTTGAGAAGTGTGTGGAAAGAATTCAGAAGTGGCGCCTTTGGCTAGCTCCTGTGGGGTTATTGCTTTTTCAAGGGCCACCCGTCTGGCCCCATTGTAGGTCTTGGTTTGTCCGAGAAGGGACCGTAGTATACTCCAAACTCTGGGTGCAGACGTATTCCCGTTAAAGCCTTCACAGCTAGAGTCATCTATCTCTCAGATTCAAGGGCGGTGGTGTAGTCCTTATTGTCTGTTGCGTGATTTTCAACTTGCGTTTGATAGAGCGTCTGCGCCCAGATTTGCGGTACTTGGCCAATAGGCGCAGCCTGCGATTCCAGACCATTAGAAGACACTTGTCTGGGTCCGGGTGATCATAGGGGACTTGTATTCGACGGGTGGCTTGTTGTCCAGCTAGGTGTGCGATATCGCCGCTGGGAGGTGTCTCCTCCAGCAGCTTTCGGTATTTGTCCCAGTCCATCAAAAACGCTGGTCTCGCAGCTGTGCGTGCACCTACCGCGTATCCAAGAGTGCGGCGGATTTTTATCTTGATCACTATAGGGAAATGATCGCTTCCCATCAGGTATTCGTGAAGGTGCCAGGTGAATCTGCGCGGGTGTGATGCCCAAGTCAGATTAGGGGTCGCGTCCGCCTGGCGAACAGATTGCCCAATCCGTGTGGGGTCATCGGGGGTGCTGATCAAACTGAGGTGGTAGTTTTGGGTATCAGCCATTACTTCGCGCCCTCTCGGACTGCATTGGTCGTAACCCCATGCTGTGTGCCTTGCGTTAAAGTCTCCACATAGGATTACTTGATCGCGAGGATAGAGCCCATGGAAGTGTTGTATAAAACCGAGGTCAATAAGAGGCTTTTGCCCTTTAGTGCGGTTGTACTCCGAGGTGCGTATAAGGAAAAAATTAAAACGGTGTGGTCAGTCGTCAATTTGACCCTACACCTTACCATAGTGGTGGTGCTGGTATTCCAGGGTTCGGTATTCTTAAGACGTGTAGAGTTTCGCGTTCTGGTGACGATAATTACGAGCGGAAGAAAAGAAGAAGAGGAAGGGAACGAGCGCGTTCCAGATAACGGCGAGCGCGAGAAGAGAAGCAGTGGTGAAAGCCAGGGTCGGGCCGCGGCGCACGGTGACGACCAGAGCTCTGAGGGAGGACCAGCCGCTACGTTCGGCAACGCCTGCAACGAACAACTCCAGGGGGAGTACGAGACACCGGCTTCTGCATCATCACATCAAGCGGCGACGCTCCGCAAGGCACCGAGGGGAAAGACTTGAACTTTAGGCAAGGACGGTAGCGGGAACGGGCTATGAGTGTGTTCCCGTCACTTGAACTGCCTTCAGTGTTTTGCTTTTATTTTTGCTAATTCGTTTCCTATCGTTTCGCTTCTGACACGCTCCTATCTTCCTTCTCGTAAATATATAATTTATTTTTTTTTATTTTCTCATGGATGTCGTTTCTCTCTTTTCCCGATTGACGATGACATAAAGCCACGGATGTGGTCTGCCCGGGATCGCTATGAGACGGGTATCCCTCGTAACCCGGGAGTTTAAGTACTGGGCCATTTACATCTTGAAGTGGGAGTATGGATCGTCCTTGTGTGGTGCCGTCACAATGAAACTGTGCTACTACGTCGGCCTTTGTTCTTCGAAGTGTTCGACGATTCGATTGCACGACTGTAGCCCAGGGTGGGTGCCCGGTGGCGAGTGCCCTATTGGAACGCTGGGCCATGTTGGCCATTAATAGCAATTGATGAGGTTACCGTAGAGGCGGCCGGAGCCGGTTGTGTGATGGACGCCCCGAATGGGCTCATACTGGAGAGCAGGAGTCGTTCCATAAGGGTGCGAACACATGTCTCAATGGCCCGGTTTATGGTCTTTTGCACGTGCTTCATTATGCGTTGTTCAAGTTGAGCAATGCGGCGCCCGAGCTGTGCCTCGAGGGCGATTTGTGTGCTAGGTGTTGTAGATTCTGAGATGCGTACAGCTGTTTCTGTCTGCGTCTCCTCACTCACTTGTGCCACCGGTTCCGTGATGCGCGGGGTTCGCGATTCCTGAGCAAGTTTAGATCCTCTCTTTGTGTCGTATTAATAGTCTGGGTGGCAGTGTCGGCGTTGGCCATCCAAACGGCGTCCGCAAACGTGAGTTTACGTTCGGCAGCTGTTGCAGTAGTTTCCTGAGCAGAGGTGCGGGCCCTGTGTAGAAACTTCTTGAAATCGGAATGGCGATGAGCCGTAGGCGTCGTGGGTCTCTCGCGCTTCCAGGCACTAGAGGTGCGGTCGTATCGGTGTTGTTGCTTGACGCTTCAGTACGTCTGCCATCGTGTAGAGGGCGCCCTTGGTTGTCAACAGTAGTTCTAATGCGTCGCGGGGCCTTGGGACGTCGGCGACGTGCTGTCTTTTTGTTCAGCTCGGTTCTCTTGAGGCAGCCCTTGTCTGTGGCTAGGTGGGGGTCTCCGCAATTACGACACTTAGGCGTGGCGTTGGGCAAGGCGCGTCTCCGTCGTGTTTTTTTTTTTTCAGTCCGCAAATAGAACAGCGGGCGTTGTTGGTGTTAGGACAGCGCTCCTTAACGTGACCCATCCGATGGCAGGTCGTGCAGACAGCTACTTTGGGTTTGTAGGGTAATACCCTCACCGTAAGAGAGCGGAGACCGATGCGGTAGGGCAGGCGTGTGCTCTCGAAGGTAAAAAAAGCACTGCCGTTGTCACCCAGAGGGCGAGCATTAAGTATTCTGCATTTGCTGCAATGCAAGCTGGCCATGAGTTGTTCTTGGGTAAGGCCGCCCGCGTTTTGTATTATGCCACGTATCTGGCCCTCTCCGGTTGCTTGATAGGCCTGAAAAGGAGCCTCCTTACCACGGATCGGAAGCGATTTGATCTTGAGGAAAGCACCTCTCACCGTGGGATCGTATACATCGAGTGCAAGTTGATTACTATGTATCAAGAATCGTGTCGTGAAATCGGGGGTCCTGGTGCCTTGTACGAGGGCCAGGGAGGTGCGTAAATGTGATGAAAGAGATTCGTCAAGCTTGATGTAGGGCTCATCCAAGATTCTAGACGGTTGACATGGTCTGAGGATTACCGTGAGGCGCGACAGCCACGGTGCGGGTGGCTGAGTCGGTGTGGGTGGCGTCGCGGCCATCAAGGGGTGGCGTTGTTTGCGGCTGTAGGTGACCAGAGTATACCCATCTTCATCGCGGGAGGAGTCTTTGCCGTACATTTCCCGAGAGGAAGTGGTCTGTACCGAGCGAGCGGACGTCCTTTCTTGGGTGGACCGCTTTGAAGCTGTAGAGGCCTGAACTGTGCTACGCGCCCGTTTTTGCCCCTCGGTTGCAGTAGAAGCAATGCAGGACGCAGTGAGAGGGTCGTCTGACTTGCCTTCGGATTGTTGAGCATTCTCAAGAGTCGCCAGTGGGGCAAACGGGTTGAAGTGCGACAGGAGGAGTAGGGGCAGCGGGAAGGAAAAGCCCGTATTCCCAGCTAGGCCGAGCTCTGCCGGGCTGTTTTCAGTGACTTCGAGAGCCGGGAAATTCATGTCCTCGGGCGGCAGTGTGGTGAAGGGTGAATCTGGAGGCCTCGGGGAGTCCATGTAGTCGTCCAGGCCCCAAGCTGGAGGTTGGAGGCCCAGAAAATTGCTAATAAAGGTTCAAAATGAGCGGAGCGGTGCGGACGTCCCGCTGTGCAAGCGCTCGTCGTCGTCGTTTTTTCCCTCTGCGCTGTGTGATGCAGTGGGTGGCGCTCGTTTCTGTTCGGAGGTAGGAATAAAAATGTCGGTCCCCTTTTTTTGCGACGCTCGTTTCTATACGATGGTGGTACCGCTGTGTGAGAATCGCGCTCCCTAGCTCTTGGATGATCGGCCTCATAATAAATGGCTTTGCCTACACCTTCCTGGTGTGAAAAAATAACGTAAGGCTCTAATACTGCTCGTATATAGCAAAACTAGAATTACTTACGCATCGCAGACCCAGCCTCGTACCGCTGTTCTACGACGATCATCCAGATGACAGCCATTTTGATAGGCACCAGTGCGCCCCCTATAGGCCGTGAAAGTTGCGAATAGCTTGGGTTTTTATCTCAAGTGACGTACAGTACCGCCTTTTCGAAATCGTACTTTGCGGCGAGCGATTGAGAGTCAGGTTACCATTTTACTTTGGTCAGCACTACACGTTCAATGAAGACCTCGGGCGGCGATGTAAATATGTGTTGCTCTCTCAAGTGCGTCCAAGGTGCGCAGTGACAATCGGAAATGGTGTTGAAGGCGCGCGAACGTCGGTTGGTAAAATACGTGGGTATTCCCTTATTCAGTTTAATCATTTTTGCCAACGATAACCTTAGGTAGACTGAACGTACGCAGTGGCCGGGCTTTAAATAAATTTGCTTCGTTTCTGTGAATTAAGAGCTGTTTTTTTTTCCGTACTCGGAGGAGCTATGCCAAAAAATTGCTTAAAAGTTATGGTAGCGTTGTCTGGCGGCGTTTTGCACACTGACTCGTTATTGCATTCGCTGTGCACATTATTCATTTCATTTCATTTTATTACCCTTAAATCGCCCCTTTCTGGGCTTTACCTAGGGGGGGTGCAAAATAATAATGAAAACTTTCATAAATACAATACAATTCAACAACTAGCATACAGGTCGTGCGCTTTCAGCGC
Organism: Ixodes persulcatus; assembly: GCA_013358835.2. NCBI lineage: Eukaryota > Metazoa > Arthropoda > Arachnida > Ixodida > Ixodidae > Ixodes > Ixodes persulcatus. Next base: position 38,800 of record JABSTQ010005188.1, read on the forward strand.
ATTTCGAAATCATTCGTATTTACTAGAATAACAATGTCATCAGACAGCTTCACAGAGCGGTCGACAGTTGCAATGGTGAGTACTTGTATAGACTCGTTCGTGGCGTGGATAAATGAAGTTTGTAACAATTATTAGTTCGCGGTGATATGTGATGCGCAGGTTTACAATATTTTTGCTTAGTCAACTGTGGGGAATGATCGCCTATGTAACATTATTAGGCCCGCACGAGCTCTTCGGTACTTCAAAAGGGGAATGTTAAGTGTATCCTTTATTGCTTTCAAGTTTAAAGTCTTGGAGTATGAAACGCGCAGCTTTGTTTTGTACCGATTCAAGCAGGCCTATTAAGTGAGACTGATGGGGGTTTTATACTGGCGAAGCGAATTCAAGCTGTGATTTTACAATAGAGTTGAAGGCAATATGCTTCGTTTCTAGCGCAGCTGACTTCAAATGGCGTTTAATGTAAGCTAATGATTTGCTTGCTTTCATAACTATGCTCGTTATATGGGTTTCCCAGTTAAGGTTAGCTGTTAAAAACACGCGAAGGTATTTATGACAAGTAACTTTCTCTATTTCACTGTTGTGGAGCATGTAACTAAAATTTAAAGTCTTACGTTTAGTTGTAAATGACACACACTTTGTCTTCGTTACATTAACTTCCATCTGCCACTCCTTACACCATAACGCAAAGCTGTCGAGATCTTGTTGTAAAATGGCGCTCTCCGATATATCGGTGATTTTTCGATGAAGCACACAATCATCAGCGTACAATCTTATATGGGATTTGATACATTGCGGAAGGTCGTTTATGTAAACAAGCAACAACAGTGGTTCCAACCCGGTTCCCTGGGGCACACCGGACTTAACTTTGACAAAAACAGAAGAACAAGTGGTACTCGTGTCGCAAAGCGTTCGGTTGGGTAGGAATGCTTCTATCCAACATAAAACACTCAGTTCGACTCCCACTGACTGTAGTTTGAGAAGAAGACGTTTGTGCGGTACCTTGTCAAACGCCTTTAAAAAGTCTATGAAAATCGTGTGCGTTTCTGTAAGTGCGTGTTAATATTCATGAATGTCTGAAACAAACTCAAATAGCTGTGTTTCGCACGAAAGCATGCGTCGAAAACCGTGCTGGTTTACAAATAATAAACTGCTTTCGCACAAGTGGTTCATAATATTAGAAAAAAAAAAATGTTCTAAAATTTTACAAGGTACGCTTGTCAGCGATGTAGGACTATAGTTATCAACGCTTTCTTTGAACCCTTCTTTAAAAATGGGGATGACGTTTGCGGTTCTCCAATCTACCGGAATGATGCCCGTTTCCAAAGACTGCTGAAAAAGCTTTGCCAGTAAAATACAAACTATATCCTTGCAAAGCTGTAAGAGCTTGGAGGTGATTTTGTCCGGACCTGGTGCTGAACCTAGGGGAAGGTTTGATATAATGGCAGCGACGCCCTCAGGAGAAATAGCAATTGTCCCCATAGCACTCGAGATATCATAATCAAATAAAGTTATGGGTAACGGGTGAGTTTCAATGGTGAAAACAGAACTAAACAAATCATTAAAACAATAGACCCCTTGCGTATAAGGGCGCCCCTAGTGCCGCGCACAGGAACTACGAACGGCCGCCATGTTTAGGTCGTCGAAGCAGACGACGCACGCCAACGCACGCCGCAGCATTGTCGCCGGCCGGCATCTCTCGCGCGCCGACTTCAGCACGCCGAGCCTTACGCCCTCCATGCTTACGCTGAGCTTCGTGTCAGCGGTTGTGTTGACATTGCGGTAGACAATAGTTGAAACGTGCTGTGTGCCACTGTGCCGCCAGCGTGGCTACCGCGACGAGAACAGCAAAAAGGATAAGCAGTAGAAGTTTCTAAACAAGCTCACGTGCGCAGGCGCGCACGCGATTTGTCACCCGCGTTTCACGCACGTAAACAGCCCGTGCGAGCTAGTTCGCTGCACCGTTGCCGGTGGCGCGGTGCGCTTAATCGTCAGTAATTGTTTCCAGCAACGGATCACGGGCGAACAATGTGCTGTCGCGAAGGCTAGAAGCGCGTGCTCGTGCTGCCGAGGTGCGCCCTAGAACAAGAAGCTCGTGCTTTTAGATCCGGCACGTTGTAAGGTGAAACAAAAGTATAGAAAAAGCCTTGCACGGACAGATCAGTTCGTGCGAGGAGCATGTGTAGTGCCCGTGAACGAGAGCGTTCCCCGAAGGGGTGGCGTATGATGCGGAGTCACAGCCGACGCTAGGACGCACATTCTAGAAGCTTCATCTGCAGTTGAAAACCTTGAAGCGGAGAACGTGAACACATTTTCGGACCTGTTTTCCTCGTGGCTCGACGTGCAAATCCGTGCGGACGAGCTGGTCCAACGGCTCACGCCAGCCAAGTTCAACAAGTTTTTGGTTGAAACAAGTAAAGAAAAAATTCCAGAAATTGATTTATACTGAACATATAGCAGACTATTATGCTTTAGGAAGTGTAGTACAACTTAGCCAGTTGTTTCCCTCGTATTTATAAACATGTTTTTGCAACTTTACAGCATGTGTGAAGTATAGGTGGCTTGAGAGCGATTGTTGGAAATTTCTAATTGTGGTTTTATCCCGAACTAGGTCACATTCCACAAGTTTCCTTCTGGGAACAAACTACGGCGGAAGTGGATCCATGCCATCAGAAGAGACCCTGGTGCACACTTCAGCATCCAGCAAACAACCAAGGTGTGCTCAAGGCACTTCACACCGGACAGCTTTGTCCCCAATGTGGCAAGCGGACGACAGTATTTGAAAGAAAATGCGGTGCCTTCTCTTTTTGAATTCACTAAGAAAGTCGTGCCTCGACCTGTTCCCAACCGACCACCCCTGCAGACCCAAATTCTCCAACGAAACAGTACAGATGGGTTTTGCAGTGATGAAACAACATCTCCCCCTGACCTAAATGATGTAGGAACATCAACAAGCCAAGTTCCAGGCTCGGCGGTGAACACAGCACCTGCAAGCATCAGTTTGACACAAGACGAATGCAACTGTGCCTGCACAGAAGAATTGACTCGGATGAAGCTGCAGCTGAAGAAAAGGATGCACAGCTTGTCAAGCTAAAGGACCAATGTAACACTCTTCTGAACTGCAGCGACGTGCTCAGCACAACAAAAAGAGACCTTGCACGAGCAAAGGAACAAGTAGTGTGTCTAATGCGGAGGAACGAGGAGCTGAAGAATGAACACACAGCAAAAATGCAAGAGCTCGAAAGAAAATTGTCCGAGGCAGACAAACAGAAGAAGACGTTTTCGGCAGAAAGATTTAAAGACGACGACAGCAGCATTCAGTTCTACACTGGGCTGCAAAGCTACAGTCATTTTAAAGGATTGCTGCAGTATGTAGCCTCAGAAAGCGACGGTGCTAATCCGGACCCCCCAAGTAAGGAAGCAAGGGGTCGTCGGCACAAGCTATCTCAAGAGGACCAGCTTTTCATGACGCTTGTCAAGCTGCGACTTGGTCATTTCCATATGCACCTGGCACACATCTTCAACGTCTCTACCAGCACTGTGTCGAGGGTTTTTGGAACATGGGTTAACCTTCTCTATGTCCGGCTGTCGGAGCTCACATGGTGGCCACCACGTGATATTGTAGACTCAACCATGCCCGAGGAGTTTAAGGCACGATATCCAACAACACGTGTGATTATTGACGCCACTGAAGTTCGGTGCGAAGTCTCCAGTTCTCTGGTACTTCAGTCGGGAACATACTCTCCATATAAATCGACAAACACTCTCAAGGGACTAATTGGAATTTCACCGAACGGAGTTGTGAGCTTTGTTTCAGAGCTCTTCACTGGGTCAGCTTCAGACAGAGAACTTGTAATCAGAAGTGGATTTCTAGAACAAGAGTTTGCATCAGGTGACGCAGTCATGGCTGACAAGGGATTTAAAATCAAAGATCTTTTGGACAAAAAAGGCATTGGATTGAACTTGCCACCGTTTCTGACGAAGCAACAGTTCAGTGTTGCAGAGGTGCGAGAAACAGCGGACATTGCTTCCTCGCGCATTCAAGTAGAGAGGAGAATCCAGTTCATTAAGACTTGTCATATATTTGACAGTGTTGTTCCCCTTTCTCTTGGTCCTGTAGTTAACCAGATGTGGACTATTTGCGCTCTTCTGAGCAACCTTCAACCCTCTATTTTAAAAGAAGTGGATTGAGCCAATGTATACATGTTTGTTTATTTGAGCAAATCAGTATTGATTATTGAAACAGAAGCTTAAGGCTAGGCAGCCCTAAGTCCGTTCTACATACAAAATCAAAAGAAAGAAATATTTACATGTATAAACTTTACAGGGGCACTGAAGTCATTTTCGAGATGGTCTTTTTATGGTGATAACTCAATCTACACACTTTAAGGATTCTAAAACCCCAAAATTGCAATCTTGCATGGCCTATTTCCCAATAAAAAGTTCTCTGCAGAACTCAGGGATCCTGGGTTCAATCCCCACCCCTGCCCGTTTTGATCTGGATGAGCATCGCACCGGCGTGCGGTCGTGTATCACTACTGCGTGATGCACGTGAAAGACCCCAGGCTAGCGATTGTACTGCACTGGCTAAATTGCCCATCTACAGCTGGGAGACTCGTCGCCCGTTGAGGCAGACCAAGTTCTAGGCTGTATAAACATACACACAACCCAATTATTATTTAAAACGTTCTCAAAGATCACCGACATGCCCTGTCTCAGAGAAGATATTTGTTCAGAGTCAAGTGGTCGACACTGCGGCCAGAAAACAGTTATCAGAATGTGTGCGTATGACTCTTTTCAAAACGAGTTATAAAAAATTGCTTAGACTCTATGTGTATTGTACGACTTTCCTTGGGCCAGAGAACGTGGACCGCAGTTTTGTATACTCGAACTTGATATATGCAGTAACTAACGCCTTTTAAATATACAACATAAAAAATTACCTTCTTTAAAAATGACTTCAGTCCACTTTGCTACGACTTACGACTTTGCTGCAAAGTATGGCAGAAGAGTAGTGAAATAAAAGTTGTCCAAACTCTCTTTTATGTCCTTCCAAATATTCTTGTCAAACCTGATTCTTTGAACGACCAGGAAGTTGTCCCCATAAAGAACATAATCCGCCCACTTGAGGTTTGTTACTCCCCTCTGTCCTACCACTTCAGCAAAGTGGGGGTGGTCTGTCTTGAGATACGGACGGTTAGAGCTGTCAAAGACGACACTAATGTTACTTGCGAGCAGTGTCTCGCGATCTGCATTTCTTAAGGTGTAGAGGCACTTTACTTCTACGCATCCCCATGGTGGCTGTTCTGTTGCATCATACACAATTGCATCAGGAGTTGCTCCGAGCCATGGCTGGTCAGGATCCACAAACAGCCCTGCACTCGACAGATGAACATCTCGGCCTCTGCTCTTCATAACTTCCTCGTAGCGTTGCAGCGCTTTTGGTTCGTTAACGATTCCCGTACCTAAAAAAAGTAGATACACAATACAAAAAATCCAAATTAAGCAATGTTCATTCTTCAAACTAGATCAGCATGCTGTTAGAAGTTACCACTACAGAACCATTGGTTTTTCATCAAAAGGCATAAAGTATACTGTTAAATGAAAGACCTACGACAACCTACTGTGGGCCTCTCTCTATCAGTATGAAAATAAATAAGATTATTTCATGTCACACAATTATGTGAGAGGAGCGGGTGGTTCATGCTGTCGAGTGTCACGATTGTGGCAGTTATTGGTAAAAAAAAATCCGGTGCAGAAGGATAGCGGGTACAAAGCTATCCGTCAGTAGCGTACCAACTTGTAGCAACAGAGGTTTCCTTCGACTGGCAGGCTGCAGAGCCTGCCAGGATACACCTGTTATAACATGACACTGCTGGTGTGCTACCACCAGTGTTGCAATACGGAAAAGTACATTCAATTCTGATGTCACCAGGCAGAAATCGAGGGACCAGAATTAAAGACGTGGTTCACATAAAGCCGCTCAACGAGTTTCTTTTTTTTTATCAGCGTTTCTTTTACAAGCAGCGTCAAGGGTGCCAATGCACGAGATATATTCCTCGAACAGCCCTTGGAAGTAGCGGCAATGCACTGCCAGAGCTATCAAAACGCCATGTTGTTGCACCAAGGCATGCACCTCGCACATTCACTGAACAATGAATGATGGTACTTTTAACACACACAAAGCATGGATTTCATCGAGGGGCTTTAGGTACACATACCGGTCGGAGATATGTTCCAGGCCCCCCAGAAAACTCTCCCATAGCATTAGCAACAGTTTCTGGACCAAAGACACCTAGGGGAGGTCATGCAACATGCAAAACATTGTTTTTGTGAATTTGCTTATCCGATTTTGAAATGCTACGCTCACCGGACGGCAGGAACCCTGGACAAATCCTTCGCTGAGGTCAGGTTTGCCAGTCCCTTCTCTGTCCACTCGCCGTGACGATGTACGGTGCCAAAGTTCGATGCAGTCAGGCGGTACTGCCTTGCCTGAAGCCAGGTAGCACTGTCGCGCTGCCTCCGCGAGTTCTTCTCAAGGTCCTGTGCTTCAAGTGGCGTCAGTGTTATTTTCTGAAACAAGCAGAATTACATTAACAAGTTTAGACAAGAACACGGTGACATGAACACAAATCTTCTCTGGAACTCCTGGCTTCCTGTCTTTGTTAAAACATTTTTTCTAAATTACTATAGACCAGAGGTGTGCAAAGCGGGGATTGCAGAGTAATGTCTTGGGGTCGCATGGGCCCAGAAAGGTTCTGGAAAATGTATGTGCATGAAACAAGCACAGAAATAACCATCCCCGAAGTAAAACCAAAGGTAAACGCAACGGGACCAGAGTGTGGCCCTTATTATACTTCGTCTCACTAGTTGCTTGCAGTGCAGGTGAAGGCAGTGCGGGCCAAGGGGAGAAAGGGCAAGCACTACGAAGGGAAGATAAACCTCCTCTCCTCTCCAATGTTCTTAGTGCTCACCCTTTCTCCCCTACTTGTGAGACAGAGTATGAGCATGTCAGGGGGCGGGGGGGTTACTGAACGGCTTTGTGATGCTTGAGGTGTCGCAGTCTGAATACGTCTCGGCATCTGTTGTTAGCTACCACCCACATCAAAAAAATGTTATTTACATTACCTTAAACTATAGAGACCTTAAAATGCAATAGTCTATAAGCTTCCATTGCATGGCAAAAGACCCCATTATCTTTTACAGGGGGAAAAGCATCTGCCCCAAGCACTGTCGTAATAGTTTAAATAATATTCAGTTCTAGAGGGATAGTCTAACAGACGGCCTGCGATTTCTCTGTCCTCCCAACGCACACATAGCAGGTGCACTCGAAAACACTGCGCAGTCTGGAAGAAAAAGTTCACTGCGTCCTGTGTGCGGCGTTTGCAAGTGCAACTGCTATGTCGCCTATGGGAGGACGGGAAAGCCACATACAGCTTATTATAGCTAAGTGTGATTAAGGGTGTCAGTGTCTTGCTTTATAAACACCGTGCACTGAAATGGAGCATGGTTGGTAGTTTGATACACCATATAGTGGTAGTAAAGTATATAGGGTGAAATTATGCTCCCAGTATATTAGGAAAAAGTGAAAACAAAGCTAACCTCTAACAAGAGCTTTGCCTTCGTGCTGACCTCATCCGGAACGGTCCATTCGTCGCTCTCAAGAAAAGGCACCATTTCTTCTATGTGGCCGCCCGAAGTTCAGATGGCCAGAAGCCTCCAGCTCCTCGCACAACAAGATGCGAAATCCAAATGGGACAAGTGGCTGCTGGTAGGCGAGCGGAGAGCAAGCAAGCACATCGCCGCACTTGGAGCTGCACACTTGTGCTCGATCTGCAGCTCCCAACACCGCTACCAAGGAGGTCTTTCCGTCCAGCTGCTGCAAAATGCTTGCGAACTGGAGCGCGGCGCTTTTCTTCTGGCTGATAGTGCGCTCCTTAGCCTTGCTGAGGTCCAGCCGACATGAGCGCGGCAAGTCTTGTCGGCCTTTGCCCACCCTCCGCCAATCTACACCCTGCACACTCGAACCTTTGATAACCTGGCCCCTCGGCCTTCTCCAACGCTGTGGCAGATCCGTGCACGACAGATGTGCTGGGGCCTCGGCGAATCCCTTGCCTTGAATCAAAATGACCGTCTGTAGGACGGCCTGGAGGTGGCTGCAGGCTTGCTTCCCAGCTGGGCACTCACAGTATCCATTAACAAGTTCACCGTCCTTGGTGATGGTGGCACTCACGGTGTAGGGTGGCCGCGTTTTCTTGTGGCTCCTGAAGCATCTGGCTCCCAAGAAGAATCTGGAGGCCCTTTAAATGACAATGATAGGCGATAAGCACCTGTTCCCAATCATTACGGTACTGACCATTTCATGCGAAGCACACCGCGCCATCTCAAGCAGGGCACGGCGAAATGTGAAATACATTATCAGTGCTCGGTATTTCTGAAAGAGCGTGCCAGTTCGAGAGCTGCTACATGGCTGCGCGTGCAAATCGCTACACAGCTACCGATTTGGACGAGCCTGTTCTGCGGCGCAAGCCAAGTGACGGCCTGGCGTCGCTCGAATCGAGGCGCTTAGCTTCGTTTTCACAGGGGCACGCAGCTCAGGTTGCACCGCCCGGCTAGCGCTCGCGTGCAAACATGTCGTAAAACGGGGCGCGCACGTAAAAGCGATATGGCGAGCGACGGGATATGCCATCGCTCGTCGCGTTGCTCGGTTCTGGGTTTCCTGAAAACTTCTCTCACCGCCCGGAAGTCGCTTGCATGCAGTTTGCCTCGGCGAGGAACAGACGACGAACAGACCGAGCGAAAGTGAGTCCTCGTCGAGTTGCCAGGGCAAGACAACCGTCACATGCGTTCACCCGACGACGCTAATGTTGATCTCAAGGTTCACGCTTCCGGAAAAAAAAAAGAAAAACTTAAAACCACTCACATTTCTTCGTCGTAGTTGGCGCATACCGTTGACGCCACGACGTAGCTGTAACTAACTTGTAGCTGGGGCGAGCTCCCTTCTCGGTTCCCGAGCAGGACGCCAGGCGGGCAAGGTCCGGAGACGAGATTCGCGGCAGCCGAGCCAAGTCGCTCGTCCATTCCGTCGTGGGGTAGACGCCGTTGCTCATGACGGGGCACGCACGTATGCCGCAAAAGCACGGAATGCTCACACGAAAAAACTATTGTTGAGCGCGTTGGCGGTTACCTCACAGTACGGAAAGAGGCGCCGTCACCGCTGACCTAAACATGGCGATTTCTATCCCATGATGCAGTGCAAATCGAAACTGACGAAATGTTCGCCGTCAGGGTGCGCAATTGTGCATGGGGTCTATAGTGAATGCGACAAGCAGGTTCCACCGCTACACTTCCGGTCGACATGTTATCATCACAACGGATCATCAACCACTACTGGGAATTCTAGGTCCACAAAGTCCGGTTCCCCACATTCTTTCGCCACGCATGAAAAGGTGGTGTGTTAAGCTCACGGCTTATAACTACAATCTTGACTACCGACCAGGAAAACGGAATCAGAATGCAGACGCTTTGAGCAGACTACTTATACCGGCAAACGACGACAAGCCACAGCCTCCCGGAGATGCGCTCATGCTGGAAGCGTTGTCCAGGCCACCGATTACGGTCGAGAAACTGGCAGACAAGACAAAAAAAGACGCTACTCTTTCCCGTGTGTACGATGATGTTCATAGTGGAAATTTCAGGAGCCTCAAAGAAGACATTTTTAACCATTCAGGAACAAGGACACTGAACTGGCGACACAACGAGGGTGTTTAATAAGGGGATCCCGTGTGGTGATACCAGCGTCTCTGTGGCCTGAGTCCCTGGCTCTGGTACTATCGGAAACAATATGAGCGTGAACGCGCCTCCGCGTGTCGCCGCTACCTGAGGCGCCTCCCTGCGGCGCCGTTGTGAAGTTTTGCGCATGCGTGTAGAATTCCTGTCGCTGTTTTCGCTTTGACTGTTAACCCCCGTCTGTCGTCTGCAGTGCTGTGCTCGCGCTGGCGGTCGCTCGCACTGTCGTCTGCTATGCGACTCGTGTATTTCCGTCCCAACTCAGACAAGCGACTTAACATGATTCAGGAGTTTCCTGTGCGATAACGCAATGCCCTCATTTGACACGTGATAAGTAGCTGGCTTCTTCCATCGGGTCGAGATACAGCGATAACATGCAAATAGATTCAAGACAATATCTGCAAAGCTTAGCGTTCAACTACGGTCAGCCCGGAAAAGATTCAGTTGAGTGAAAAGGGCCTAGAGTTCCTTACGACGAACTGGTCAACATAGTTCAGCCCCCCCCCCCCCCCCCCTCCGCACCCGATTATTGACAGGAAGGTCTGCCCCCAGGGGGCAGTCCTCAACATTATAGAGAATGCCTGGGGGCGCATGAAGGCAGCCATGGCGCGGCGTCCTCTTCACAGGCCACAGCTGACGGATTGTGGCGCTTCGTCCTGGAAGAATGGGAAAAGCCGCGGAGCGAGCGGAATTTTGTTTCCGCTCTGTTCAGCTCCCTGTCTGCCAGGATGAGAGCCGTCGTCGATGCTCGAGTCGAGATGACATCGTACTAATGCTCTGTTCTTTTCTTTTTTCTTAATTCGATTGCCGAGAGAAGTAAAAAGGCAACCTCCTACTGACATTTTTGTGAAAGCCAGCGTTGATTCTGTCCAGAAGAGACAGTGTGAGTCTTCAATAGTTCTCTATTTAAAAAAAAAAATTAGTTTTGGTTGTGTTTAGAAAGAACGCAGTATGAGCACTCTACTAATAAGCCTGTCGAGCCCATGGCCCACGGCATAATAGATGTTTTCACGAGTTAGGGCCACGTGTTCAAAGAATAAAAGCATTGCGTTTCACTGAAAACTTTCGTGCAAATCAACACCATCAAAGCTGTCCAGGGCAAACACAATTCACGTAGAAAGCGCGGGTGTCCGCCGGAGCACGCAATGTTGTGTGGCAGACGACAGCACGAGCGGCCGCCAACGCAAACACGAGTCGCATAGGAGACGACAGAGTGAGCGGCCGTCAGCGCACGCACGGGTCGCATTGAAGACGACAGCACGAGCGGCCGCCAACGCAAACACGGGTCGTATAGGAGACGACAGAGTGAGCGGCCGTCAGCGCACGCACGAGTCGCATAGAAGACGACAGCACGAGCGGCCGCCAACGCAAACACGCGTCGTATAGGAGACGACAGAGTGAGCGGCCGTCAGCGCACGCACGAGTCGCATAGAAGACGACAGCACGAGCGGCCGCCAACGCAAACACGCGTCGTATAGGAGACGACAGAGTGAGCGGCCGTCAGCGCACGCACGAGTCGCATAGAAGACGACAGCACGAGCGGCCGCCAACGCAAACACCCGTCGTATAGGAAACGACAGAGTGAGCGGCCGTCAGCGCACGCACGAGTCGCATAGAAGACGACAGCACAGCGGCCGCCAACGCAAACACGCGTCGTATAGGAGACGACAGAGTGAGCGGCCGTCAGCGCAAGCGCGAGAGTAGCATATAAGACGACAGCACGAGCGGCCGCCAACGCAAACACGCGTCGCATAGGAGACGACAGAGTGAGCGGCCGTCAGCGCACGCACGAGTCGCATAGAAGACGACAGCACGAGCGGCCGCCAACGCAAACACGCGTCGTATAGGAGACTACAGAGTGAGCGGCCGTCAGCGCACGCACGAGTCGCATAGAAGACGACAGCACGAGCGGCCGCCAACGCAAACACGAGTCGCATAGGAGACGACAGAGTGAGCGGCCGTCAGCGCACGCACGAGTCGCATAGAAGACGACAGCACGAGCGGCCGCCAGCGCACACGGGAGTCGTATAGCGGACGACAGCACGAGCGGCCGCTAGCGCACACAAGAGTCGCATAGCAGACGACAGCACAAGCAGCCGCCAACGCGCGCATAGCAGACGACAAACGGGGGTTAAAAGGCACAGCGAGAAGAGCGACAGGATTTTTACACGCATGCGCAAAACTTCACAACGGCGCCGCAGGGCGGCGCCTGATGTAGCGGCGGCAGGCGGAGGCGCGTTCACGCTCATATTGTTTCCGATAGTACACTCAGGACATTGTGAAATCGTGGCCATGAAAGCCTGTGCCAGACATTACATGTGGTGACCAGGAATTGGCAAAGAAATTGAATTGTGTTTGGCGGAATGTACCCAATTTCAAACAAACCAGAAAACCAAGCTAAAAGCACCGATGACAAATTGGGAACGACCATCAACAGCCTGGAATACGCTTCACATTAACTTTGCGGGTCCAGTGGAAGGAAAAGTATTTCTGGTTGTTGTAGACGCATACACAAAGTGGCTGGAGGTGCGAGTAGTTAGCAGCATGGCATCAAGCGCTGTAATCAAAGAGCTGCGAGGATTATTCGCCACATTTGGAGTGCCAAGGAAGGTTTGTTCAGGCTACGGGGCTGCGTTCATCTCAGAGGAAATTGCGACGTTTTACCGCATGAACAACATCAGGGCAGTCACCAGCGCACCCTACCACCCGGCAACCAACGGGCAGGCTGAGCGGATGGTACAGGAGCTCAAACAAGCGTTAGTCAAAAACGCAACGGGCAGGCTTTCTACCTTTTGACTCGGGACACTCAAAGAATGTAAAACCAGGGGTGGCCACTACAGCCCTTATAACCGCCCTAAAGGAGACCAGTCACCATCAGGTCGAGCGAAGTTTTAAAACTCAGCTCTCGAGACTACAGGAAGCTGGTTACCCAAAATCGCTCCGGGTAGCAATTTGCGAGCAGGTCTGCAGGACCATGAAGCGCGGATTTCGGTGCACCGAAAAAAACCACAAAGGAGCAGAAAAAGACTCGACATGTGGTGGTGGTAGCACCCTATGTTCATGGGATGACCCACAAGTTGAAAAGGGTTGCTGGACGGCAGCGCGTTCAGGTTGTGTGTTCGGCTCCAAACAAGGCCTATTCCATGTAATCCACGTGTCGCAGGGTTAACCGGGAGCCAAGCAATAACGAGAGGATGTATGTCACAGCTCACAGGCCTCAGTACGCCCTGTGTGAGAAGGAGGTGGTGTACCAGATTCCGCTGACATACGGCCAAAGTTACATTGGACAAACCGGCCGATGCATTAATGATTGGACGAGGGAGAACGCCTTATTCTACCAATGAAAAAACAAAAATAAAAATAAGACGAAAACAAAAAAAAAAAAACAAAAAAAAACAGATATGTTGTCTCGATTATTCTTTTCGACAAGTAATTTCGGATGCTGCCTTAGTGAGAAACCTGTCAGCAGGAGGACATTTGCCAACCCATTCTCGTGCGTGTCAATGTTCAGCACGGTATGACGACGCAAAATTGTGGCAAGGAACAGGACAAAACTGGTACGTGAAAACCTAGTGGCCCTTGCCTTTGAGGAAAAGGGCAAGGACTCCGTTAGAGCACCTTCTCTCGCGCCGCACGATAAAAAAAAAAATGTTCCTTCGGGGGTTAAATATTCGGTGAAGTAGGCAAAAAAAAAATAAGATAAGATCATTTTCCCTCAAGTGGGGTTCGGAGAAGAAGAGGAAAAAAAAAAGAAAATGAGTTGTTAGTACAGCGGTGTGTACGGTCTTTTCTTTAAGTGTATGAGTATTCTAGTTCAGCTGGCCTTACCTGAAGTAAAAGCGGATCATGTTGGCCTTTAATCTGGCGATAAATAACACAATCATCAGCAAATAGTTTTATATTTGCTTCGATGCCATCTGCGATATCATTTATAAACAGCAGGTATAGAAGTGGCGCCAAAACAGAACCTTGCGGGACACCAGAAAGTACTTCAACTCGTCGAGAGGTGGGCCCTTCTTAATAAACAAACTGAAAACGATTTTCTAAATAATTTTTGATCCAGAGTACTATCTTACCTGCTCCTAATAAGCATGTCAGTTTTTTTTTTAAAGCATGTTATGAGATACGTGGTCAAACGCTTTAGATAGGTCTAAAAAGAGTACATCTACCTAACTTTTGTTAGTTATACCCGACGCGAAATCATGGAGAGTTGCAGCAAGCTGCGTAAATGTTCATATTTTGTGCCTGAAGCCACGCTGTGTACATTAAATATTGCTTTTCTCAATAAATGCTGTCACAAATTTAAGAATAATGTGCTCAAGGAGTTTTCACCATGTCTATGTTAGTGATATTGGACCATAACTTGAGGCTACTGAGTGTTCGCCAGATGTTTGCATCGGGACAACTTTTGGAATCTTCCATTTAGTGTGCACTGAAGATGGGTTGAAAGATTTGTTACATTCATACACACATAGGTTTATTGCATAATGAACTGGTACGTGAACTGTCCAGGCCCGGGAAAGCACGTATGTGCTTGTGGGCGGGGCGCTATTGCAAAGGACAGGGTATTATTACTCTTACACAGAACAAAGTACCGATATACTTTCGGTGTAAAAAACACACGAAACGCCACCGTTGTTACATGTTACAAAACCTAACAAGTTACTAACTCTGTAACTTTGAAACTTTGAAAATGAAGATGTAAACACACAAAACAACTCACCAACGTAAAACAACGACTAGAGGTTGCAAATTTGGTTAACCAGCAAAATTAATGCACCACTCTCTCAGCTCTCTCTTAACAATCCTAAGTGACTGCAAATGCAAAATATGATCTGGCAACATGTTATAATAATGTGGAACATAAAAAATACGTTCCTTTTTACCGTAGTTTGTGACAACCCTTGTCAGAAAAATATGTTCTAGTTTCCTCAGGACCCTTTGCTTCTTTAGCGAATGCTTCAACCTGTATTTGTAGTAATTGTGTACCAATATATAGTATAGATATACAATTTGTCAAATGCCAAGATCCGTAGCAACCGCATTTTTAGGTCAGTTTCGAGTTCAACGAATTTGAAGAAGGTTTTTATTTTGCAAAATTCATATGTACAAATGCTGTGATGCATTTGTACAAATTTCATATGTACAAATACATCTGGATCCATAGCCACAAGGCTAGTTTTGGATCCATACAAAAAATGTGCTTTTTGTTTCAATTTAAGCCGGGAACAAGGCGAGAAATATGCTAAAGAAATGCAGGAGTGCTAAAATATGAAATAAAAACCACGATGAGAAAACAAAACAAATGTATAAAACTTCGGACCTATACAGGGAGTCAAGAAACTACATGAATACATATTATGTTCAACAGAACGAACAAATATTCAGTTTGATGAACTATAAATGTAAGACATTATATAGGTTTTTATTGATTGTTCATCTTGTGTCAGACATTTTATTGAGTGTGGTAGATTATTCCACATTTTTGCCCCAATACAGGGAAAGCTTCGACGTCCATATGTGTAAAATATTTTAGGTAAGTTAAGGTTACTATTGTTAGCATGCCTTGTATTTCTATTAGGAAAACTCGTAATAGAAGAGTGGTACGGAGTGTTCGTTTATCACGATCATCTGGTGGGCTGGTTGGTTGATCATTATGTTGTTGTCGTTTTTGCGCTGCTAATTCAACATAGTGTTAGTTTATCTTGCCCTCTTGACCAGTATTGCAAGTTTGTAATCCCTAGCATCAATAAAGCGAATGATGTTAAGTTCTTTAAAAATTGGCGGAGACGGGGCGGTTCTCGGTGCTGATGCTATTATGTGCATGGGCCTTTTCTGTAATACAATAATAGGTGCGCAGGACGATATATAAGTGTATCCCCATGACTCCACGCAGTAGGTTAAATGCGGGTGGAATATGCTAAAGTAAATAAGCCGCAGTGTTGCTTTGTTCAAGTGTTTTCGTGCTTGAATCAATGCAAAGCACACAAAAGACAGCTTCTTACAGACTGCTTCGATGTGATGTGCCCAATGCATTGATGAGTTTAATGTTACACTTAAGTATTTATGCGTGTCAACCTGGCAGAATGTTTTGTCACTCACCTGCAGGTTACTCAACTTAGATGATTGCTTTTGACGTGAAGAAAAAATAATGAACTTTGTCTTCTTAATGTTTAGCACTAATTTGTTTGCGTTGAACCACCTTAACATTCTCGCAAGATCTTCATTTGCAAGAGTTTCGGCTTCCGCCACCGAGTTGCAGCTGATTAATAGTGCTGTGTCATCAGCATACAGTATTGTTTCTGCATGGGTAATTGAATTAGCGTAGTCGTTTACATATTGTGAGGACAAGATAAGCAGTTACGGGAGAGATTTATTTAGCGACTGCTCTCGGGAAAATCCAAGCACGGACGCTCGTGCTCGAGGCGATCAGAGAGAGAGAAAGTGAATATAGAATGGTTGAGAACGGCAGTGATGATTATCATAATGAAGATGAATTGAGTGTTGACCTTGAGCTCCTCACACGTTCCCCCTGGCGGTTGAGGTATGGCCCCCTTGCCATTCGGTTTTAGAGGTAGTGTGTGTCAGCGGGGAGTGAATGGTTTGAGCCGTCCAACATGAAGAACTTTGTGGGCACGACGTCTACGATCCGAGTGAAGCTGTCTTGGCTCAACGATATAGTTTACCGGGGATGTCTGGGCGAGTGCTCTGTAGGGGCCAATGTAGTGTGAGAGAAAGTTTTCGCAACGGCCTGGTTGGCGCGTAGGCAACGAGACTATGACGAGGTCTCCTGGCTGAAAGACAGTAGTTTTGTGTCTAAAATCGTAAGATTGTTTACGGTGCCGTTGATGTTCATTGGTTCAAAGTTGTGCAAGTTGGCGTGTGTCTTCTGTACATCGTAATTGGTTATTCAAGGCATTGCTGTGATGTGCTATGGGTAGAGGAGGGAATATAGTATCCATAGTAGACGTAGGTTCTCTTCCATATGTAAGGCGAAAAGGGGAGTAGCCAGTCGTACTCTGAGTAGAGGTATTATACGCGTATGTAACAAATGGTAGAGTAATATCCTAGTTCCTGTGTTAAGGGGAAACATACATAGAAATCATTGCTGCAAGGGTACGGTGAAAACGTTCTGTAAGTCAATTTGTGGATGGTAAGATGAAGTGGTTTTGTGAACAACATTCTACGCATAGAACACTTCTTTCAGAACATAAGAAAGAAAAGCTCTACCCTTGTCACTAAGCAGAACTCGAGGTGACCCTTGGCGAAGGAGCAGGTTTTGAATGAAGAAAATAGCAGCCATTTTTGCGAAACGAGTGAGGTGGTCTACCGCGGTGACCACCCAACGGTTTCTATGAGCAGTGATAGGCAAAGGTCCAAATAAGTCGATGCCTACTGTGTCGAAGGGTCGTGAAGGGCAAGGTACGGGTTGTAATTTTCCTGAAGGTCGTGTGGTGCGATGTTTGTGCTGTTGACATAAGATGCATGATTTTATGTACTTGGCAATAAAAGAGTAGAGACTAGGCCAAAAGAAATGTTGGCGAATACGGGAATGTTTTGAATAATCCCAGGTGTCCTGTGGTTGGGTCATCATGCAGCGAGTGTAGTATTGCAAGACGTAATGAGCGTGGTATCGCCAGCACCCAGCGATCATCATCAGGACTCTAATTTTGACGGTACAATATGTTCTTGTGAAGCCGGAAGTGGCGTTGCTGGCGTCTGGAACGGCTGTTGGTGTGCTCTGATGTTTCGTCCATTTTATCAATAAGTTTTCGAATTTCAGGATCTCTACGCTGTTTGTGCTGTATTGTGATTACGTGAAGGTTGAAATCCACGGGTGCGTTTGGCTCTATGTTAAGAAGACCAACAGACGTTTTAATGAGGGGGCAGCGAGATAGAGCGTCTGCATCGCTGTGTGTACGGCCAGACTTGTAGGTTACAGAAAAGTCAAATTCCTGAAGACGTAGGGACCACCGACCAAGCCAACCGGATAATTTCTTAACCGTGCAAGCCAGCATAAGGCATTATGCTTTGTGACGACATTAAAATGTCGGCGTAGAGATAAGGCCGAAATTTGCGAATCGCCCACACGACAGCGAGGCATTCTTGTTCCGTGATAGTGTAGTTGGGTTCAGCTTTGCTTAGAGAGCGACTTGCGTAGGCGATAACGTTTTCGATGGCACCTGGCCCTCCTTGTAGGACAACTGCTCCGATGCCGATGTCACTAGCGTCAGTATGCGGTATGGTTTCGGCGTCGTTGTTGAAATGTTTAAGAACCGGGTCCGATGTTAGAGCTTTCTTGAGGGTCGTAAAAGCGTCTTCACAAGCGGGTGTCCAAGAAAATGTGGTCTTGCTTTTCAGGAGATTATTTGGTGGACTAGCAATGCTAGCAAAACCGCGGATAAATCTTTAGAAGTGCGAGGAGACTCCCATGAGGTTGCGCAGTTCTTTCTGTTTTGTTGGCCGAGGGAAATCTGACACGGTAGTAATCTTATCCGTGTCGGTACGTGTATCGTCTTTAGAAACAAGGTGGCCTAATATCTTTATAGTTATTGCGGCGAATGTGCAATTTTTTTGTTCAATTATAGACCGGCCTTGGCGAGGCAAGAAAGTACTTGTGCGAGGCGCTGTTGATGATGATCAAAACTATCAGAAAACATTATTATATCATCTAGGTAGCAGAGACACGTTTTCCATTTAAGGCCTCGGAGAATTTTGTGGATCATGCGCTCAAAGGTGGCAGGCGCGTTGTACGAGGGGCGTTCATAATGTTCGTATTATTGTCACGAAGAAATAGAGATTCAGCAATCAAAGTCGAGTAGGAGTTGAGACTTTCTCTACCTGTTCGCCGCCAAAAGTTACCCACTTTTTTCAGCGATGCACAACATGCCGGAGCCATTGTTATAGAACTCCAAGTTTTGAGTGTTCAGGAATCGCTCCACTTCAGCAATCACTTGTTCGCCGTTCTTGAAATGCTTTCCTCTTATTTGGTCACACTGGAAGCGTCTGCGCCATTTAACCAAAGAGTCATAAACTGGGGCGTTATCCCTGAGCAACGCTCTTATATTGGAATGAATATACTTGGCACTGCTTCCCTTCAAATGAAAAACAAAACGTATCACTGCATGTGCTTGGCACCGACGGGCCGTGCCGTTTTTTTTTCGACTCCCTAGCGACGTTCCGAGCTACTATAGCATGGGATGTTTATACTGTGCGGAAACTAGTAGGACGCGCGCTCATATAGATGCCTGTTTCCCTCCGTCTTTTTCAATTTTTTGTGCCGGTGATACGAACGTTATGAACGCCCCTTACAAGCCGAAAGGCATTAAATTAAATTCAAATAAACCATCGGGAGTAATAAATGCGGTCTTTTCTTTGTCATTTTCGTGCATCGGGACTTACGAGTACTTTGATTGCAAATCGCAAGCCACTCTGTGGAGCAGCGCTGGCTAGATTGGTACCCTGGGGCATCAAGAGTGACTCTTCGGATGTATTTTCTACTTCAATCAGTGCTGTACCATTCAGAAAACGTGTGATAGACGGAGGAAGTACTAAACCTTCTGAAATAAATAAATTTGAAGGGTTTAAATAACATCAGCAGTAATTGGCCATGTTTATATTAATGCCACTATTTGGCTTGCGTGCGGGTGGACAATAGAATCATTCTGAACTTGAAAACTGATAGATGTGTGGTTGTCCAATTGCGCAAGTTCGAGTTCACTCAGAAATATCTCTGAGTTTTCACAGTCAATCACCGCCGAATTTTTGGAAAGAAAGTCCCAACCGAGAATCATCTTATGCGAGCAACTAGGCAGTACAATAAACTGGATAGGACAGAAGGTGTCCTTAATAAAAACTCGAGCTGTTCAAAAAGCTGATGGCTGTATTAATTCCGTACTGGCTCTGCGTAAGGGTGTTCCCGAGAAAGGAGTTCGGTTTATATATAATGATCTACAAATATCTTCTCGAATGGCTGAAACTGCCGCTCCGGTATCCACCAATGACAAAATATTCAAACCTTCAACGCAAACATTGATTAAGTTGAATAGGACTACAGGGGGATTTGTATGGGGTTGAAATTGCGCAGTTCCCCCCCCCCCCCCCCCCGCCCCCAGAATTGCGTTTTTTAGTTTTCCGTCATTTACTTGGGATAGGTCTGCTTGGAAGATATCATTGGTGATCCAGAACGCCATCGGGGAGAAGGGGAACGGTTGGTATATGTCATTTGCCGGCATTGTCGGGGATTATCAGAGAAGGGACTTGCCGTATGGGGACGAATGTATGTGTCAGACCAATAGGTCTCTCTGTCGTGATGGTAAGGTGAAGATTCATACCTCTCGTCACCTCGGCGTTTTCGGCAATATCGAACAATATGTCCTCTATTGCCGAAGTAGTAGCACAGGGGGGTAGAGTTGGTCGGTCTCCAGGGTGAGTACGTCATTGTGTTTGTGGGTGCGTGAGTGAGTGGAGCCATTGTAGGTGAAGGAAGACATTGTGACTCAGGTACCACCTGCGGAGTGGTTGGTAGTCGTGCTGCCATCTCAACGTACTACATTCGTGGCTTTGCTTCGATACGTGGACGTGCGGTGGAAGCAGCATGAGTCAGTTCCTCCTGGACGAGTGCGCGTAGGTCAGTTGAGAGGTCGCCGTGGTCTATCGTGACAGGTGTTTCGGTGTTCAGTCTTTTAATTTCCTCGCGAACGATTTCTCTGATCGTTTGTCGTAGTTCTGATGTTGTCGGTGGGTTTTTGGCAACCTGAGGTCGATGAGGTAATCGTCAAGTGCGCACCTCATCCAGGAGTTGACATACGGATGTAATGTCTGATACTGACGTTGGGTTCTGGACCAGGAAGACATTAAAGGCTGGGTTCGCGATGCCCTTCAGGATGTGTCGTATGCGGTCTGACTCGCATGTCAGCGTCAGCTCTCCGGCAAAGCGTCAGGACGTCCTCGATGTAAGAGGTGTACGTTTCTTCATTTTGTTGTTGGCGATGTTGAAGCTTCTTCTTTGCGTTTGCTTTGCGACTTGTTGGAGTACCGAAAACTTTGCGAATCTTGGTAGTAAAAGATGTCCAGTTAGGGATCTCGTCTTAGTGTTTCAAAAACCACGTTTTGGCAGCGTATACGAGATAGAAGGCGGCATCTTGCCAACTTGATGTTGTCATCCCATCGGTTGTAATTGCTTACTCATTGGAAGCTGTCAATCCAGTCTTCGATGTCCTCGTCGCGAAGACCGGCGAAGGCTTTGGGGTGACGTTGTACGACTTCGGACAGTTCACGCAGCTGCTGGTGAAACTGGCATCGGCACGTTGTCAGTCATCGTGCTAGAAGACGTGGTAGGCATCTGCGTTGACGTTGAGGTCGTAGTGACTGTAGCAAGCGTCCGGTGTCGTAGCTCTAGATTGTAGCGAATGCCAGAGGTTGCGGATGTCAGAATGAATCACCTCCACGACGTTTCGAGGACAAGATCAGCAGTTCCGGGGAAAGATTTATTGCGCTACTGCTCTCGGGAAAATCCAAGCATGGACGCTCGTGCTCGAGGCGATTAGAGAAAGAGAAAGTGAATATAAAATAGTTGAGAACGGCAGTGATGGTGATCATAATGAAGATGAAGTGGGTGTTGTCCATGAGCTGCCTCACAATATAAATAAAATAAAATGAGACCCAGCACACAGCCCTGTGACACTCCAGCCTTAACAACTTTCAGGGTTGACGTTTCCTTAAATATGTCTACAAACTGCATCCGGTTTGCTAAATAACTACAAAAGAACGAAATTGCCGGACCTCGGAACCCATAACGCTCTAGCTTATTCAGCAAAATGTTGTGGTCAACGCAATCAAAGGCTTTTTTAATGCCGAGAAATACGCCTATGGTAATCTGACCCTTATCTAGAGCTTGGTTTGTTATCTCGGTTACATAATGAACTGCGGCGTTAGTAGAATAATTTTTGCGAAAGCCATGCTGCTGTGATGCCAGTATTTGGTATTTTTGAATAAATTCTAATATTTTATTAGCTATCAATTTTTCAGACAAATTATCAATGGCGGGTAAAATTGTGATTGGGAGCATCACCTTTATAGATAGGTACAACTCTACCAACTTTCAATTCAACTGGGAAAACACCACCCAAAACCGACTGATTAAATATTTTTTTGTAATTGTTCACTCAAGATATCAATATTGGCCTTCATTATATTAACCGATATCTCATCATGCCCTACGTCTTTGTTAGAGGACATTTTTTTAGTGATATGAATAATTTCTTCTCTGGTTCTTTCTTTAAAGACAAAGCTGTTATTCAAAGGCGTAGGCAAAAAAAAAGCATCATCATTATGACCAACACTAGGCCTAATATTGCTGCTTATGTTAATAAAAAAATCATTGAATTTTTCTGCAAAAACTGCCTGGCTACAATTTAGAACGCAGAAATCAGGTACAACGCGACATCTCTGGGACGATTTTGTAACAGAATTATTGATGTTTGGTATTTCCTTCGAATTTCCTTTTGTTTTCAAGATGCGGTTGCTGTAACACTTCTTTTTTTGTTGGCGCATTGAGGCAAGTGATAGGTTACGTGTAACTTTGTATTGCTCTTTGTAGTACCTACTATTCCTATTTCCCCTCATCTTTTGTCGCAAACAAAGATGAGGGAAAATAGTTCCATACGCCATGTTTCTTGCCCATTTTCGCAGAATAATATCTTATTTTTTATATTAATTACGAGCAGGAACCATAGACCGTTATACCGTATCGTTGTATAGGCTCTCCCATTGCCTGTAATGTTTATATCTAGTACGCGCATCGGTCAGAAAACGAAGGCATACATAAAAGCAGATAGCATTCGTAGGCTCCTCGCCAGGTAGTGAGCATCCGCTCCCCATGACAGATTCCCATATAAAAGCACGCCCAGATACCTTGTAGATGACACGTGTTCTAGGGTTTCGCACCTCGAGTTTTTACAAGTAGCTAAGTGAAGGACTAAGGAGGCCGGAAATTTTATAATTTTGAGCGGGTTAAGAGAACACATTAGTTTTGTCTCATCGACCTTTAGACAAATTTAGTTGCTAGTGGACCATGCCATCAGGTTAAATATGCCATTATAAAAAGACGATGTAGCTTCGAATTCATTATTTCCAGATAAAACAAAAGGGGTATCACCGGCGTACCGAAATACCCGCGAGGAAAAGTGAAGCTTCCCAATTTCGTCAACGCAGATGTTGAAAAGGAGAGGTCCTAAAATAAACCCCTGGGAAACACTACACCTAAGTGTCACTAAGTTACTCGTAGCGTCACCAATCTTTACGAGCTGTTGACACCCTGAAGGTAGTCGGTCAGGAAGTGATGGAATGTGCCACTAAAACCCAAGTGCTCAAATTTATGTAAAAGCAACCCGTGATGAACTGTATGAAATGCCTTTTTGAGGTCTAGAAAAAAAGTTGGCACAAAATAGTGATGATCAATATTTTCGTGGATGTGATCGGACATGTCTTCGAGTAGTGATTGCGTGCCCGTGTTTTCGCGAAAGCCATACTGGGAACTGCACACTAAAGAATACTGCTCACAGAAAGACGTCATTGTTTCGAAGTCAAACTTTGAAGACAAAATATTACTAAACACTTACTGACACATTCGGTATACCGTTTTAGCTACATAATCGAAATTTCCTCCGGGCCGCTGCCTTTGTTACCGTTTAATTCAAGCAGTAACGCAAGTACACCTGACTCAGTTGCTACTAATCCTCACAACACTTCACTGTTTATTATTATTACTTTGACACGTTTTCGTTCTGCCATTGTCATCCCAAAAAACGGAATTAAAATAGGTAATAAATTCATCTGTCATTCTTTGTTTCTCTAAAGAGCTCGAACTAGACGTTTTGGACTCTTGGATTAATATTGTTGGCAAATTTAGTGGGCGATGCTTTCATTAACTCGTGAAGGGTCGTGTTGCAGTACTTTCTTTTTGCCTCTTTAATTTTTAGTTTGAAGACACTCGATTCTTTGTAAAGCCTTGTTTCGTCATCTGTATTGCAACTGCGCATGCGCCGTGGTTTCGCGTGGCAAGAAGGAAAGCGGGTGGAAAGGCAGAAACGCTCGCAGATGACCGACGCTTTCGTCACCTCCTAGCAGGTCGTATCGCAAATACGAACCACGTAACTCCGATCGAAAAGTTAGAAACTCTCCGTAACGTATGTTGTCTAACGACAAGAGAGCACGGGGGTGCCATCTATCGGCTAGCCGTGAAACGCACGCGATTGACATATATTTCCCATTTTTTTTTTGCGCATCATTCTTTCGCTCTTGGTTCAAAGAGCTTTTGACAATGTTATAAACAACCATTTGACGTACATAGTGTATGTACATTTGATCTCGCAAATGCTAGAGAACGTTCGCTCTAGTGAAATGCAGTTCCAGGGTTACCCATAGATGGCGCCAGCGTGCCCTCTCGTAAGATACTGCGAGGGGTCATAATTCACTGGGTCGCAAGCAACCACAACTGTGACTGCTTGCTACCGAGCGCAAAAAGACACTGGCTGCGGACACGACCACCGAATTATCTGCAGATATGTCTCAACTATGTTGGAACTATGTCTCCTTCGTAAGTATGCTTAGAATGTGTCTGAAGACAGTCTTCGTGCGACAAATGGGACGGTGTGCGAGGAAGAAAGTGCGACGATGAAGGCCCCTTCACACACTTGCGACTTCTTAGAACCGAGTGCCTTGAAACCTCTTAAAATCTCTTAGACCGAGAGAACATATTGGCACGCTAGTGCCATCTAAGCGGTTACTCTGGAACTGCATTTCACGAGAGCGAAGGTTTTGTGGGATTTCCGATGTCAAATGTTCAAAATACCTATGAGACATGGTCGTTTATAACGTTGACAAAAGGTTTTCAAGCCAAGATAGAAAGGATGATGCTCGAGAGAAATAGAAAATATACAGGACCGCCAAGTTTCCACTGCTACCCGATAGATGACGCCAGTCTGTCCTTTCGTCGTAAGAGATTCTAAAGTCTTGTTTACACACTTGTAACCGCGAACGACCGAGAGAGATAAGACCGGGTTTTAACCCTCTTGCGATGTCTTAAGACCAGCTCCGCAGCAGCGCACGCGGTCCTAAGATGTCGCAAGAGGCTTAAAACATGTCTTGTGTCTCTCCGTCCTACTCGGTTGCACATGCGGGAACGGCGTTTAAAGGCCCGTTCACACACTTGCGACCTCTTAGGACCGAGTGCCTTGGAACCTCTTAATACCTCTTACGCAGAGAGGACACACTGGCGCCATCTATTGGGTAGCAGTCAAAACTTGGCGGTCCGGAATATTTTCTATTTCTCTCCCGCATTACCTTTCTTTCTTGGCTCGAAACACCTTTCTCAACGTTATAAACCAGCTTTCCTAATAGGTATTACGCACATTTTACCTGGGAAATCCCGCAAAACCTTCGCTCTTGGGAAATGCAGTTCCAGGGCCACCGCATAGATGGCGCCAGCGTGCCAGTGTGTTCTCTCGTCCTAAGAAATTTTAAGAGGTTGCAGCGGCTCTTGTCTCTCTCGGTCGTACTCGGTTGCAAGTGTGTCAATGGGCCTTAAGAGGTTCCAAGGCACTCGGTATTAAGAAGTCGCAAGTGTGTGAACGGGTGGCCAGAACGAACTGGCGAGCGGCGTGGGGCACCCACCTCGAGCACTACCTTGCCCATGTGCTTGCCGGAGGCCATGAAGCGGAAGGCCTCCTCGACGTAGTCCCGAGCAAAGCGAACAGCGCCCAGGGGCCGCACGGCGCCCGAGGCGATGCCCTCGCGCACCAGCTGGGCCACCCGGCGCTTGTCCGCCGCCGCCCCGGGGTCGTCACCGAACAGGGCTTTGAGGAACACCGCCATGCCCACGGTGTTGTTCTGAGACCGGCCGAACTGGCCGATCTCCAGGAAGCGGCCGTGGGTGGCCAGGCAGCGCACGCTCGCCTGCAGCTTGTCCTCGGCCAGCGAGTTCAACACCAGGTCCACCCCTGGGCGTGCACGAGAGGGTTCTTGGCCCACTCCCACGAACTCTCAGGGCTAGCCGTTTTTCTCGCACCGTCTTTCGTCAGGTAAACGCGGGAATCGGGAGGGCCGTCGTGGACCGGGGTCTCGAGGTGCGGGACAAACGCAAAATGCCGACTCACCCCTGCCCTCGGTCTCGCGAAGGATGTGCTCTTCGAAGGACAGGTCCCGAGAGCTTGCAAAGTTGCGGTCCTGCAGTTGTGGGAAGCGCCGCTTCAGGAACTCCCGCTTCTCCTGGGAACCTGCAGGCAACGCCGAGCGGACAGCGTGAGCAGTATGGATGCCAGGGATCGGCACTTCAATTAACCCCACAGGCTTGTGTTTTCGTACCCCCTCCAGTACTCGGGCATTAAATGGCTCGTAGTCTCATATTTCTCGGACTAGAGTTCGTGAAAAACGTCAACGAAATAACTGAATGTACAGGCGATCTGGTGATAAGTAATCCTAATGTAACGCCTGAGACTGCGGTCAGGAAAATGTAAGAAAATTTTAAGTCGAACAGAAACAATAAAGAAATTAATTTTTTTTTTTTTTTCTATGAGGAGAGGGTGATTTGGTTTTTACCCTCAGTGTGCAAGGTCGGTGTGTTTCTGTATCGCCGTCTGTCCTCCAAATCTTTTTGAGAGGGTTTGTGGTTAATTGTAAAAGAAAGTGTCTTTCAGTCATAGCCATTGTTAAAAAAAAAAACGTTGTACAGTTTAGAGGAATGGGTCTACTTGTATCAATGTCCTTACGTTAAAAGGTCATTCGGTTGTTGTGTCCACTAAGAGTGTATCCGTCAAGAAGTCGGTGACCTCAGCACTGGGCGTATATAAGGAGAAAGAAAGATAAACGATTTTAGCTGCGTTTGGGACGTTTTCTTACCGTTGTCTTTTTATTCGACCTAAGGCACTACCCAGAAAAACAAAATTCGTAAAAATATTTATGTTAAATAAATACCATATTTACATCCGCCAACATCTAGAGGGTATTCTCAGAAAGTTTCATTTTTTATACTTCATAGTTAATTTATTTTATAAATTATTTTACGTCTGCCGATGCTAAAGAAAACGTAGAGGTTCCAGTACTTTGAACGCGTTTTTTTCAGTTTCTCCTTTTGGCATAAATTTCACTTAATAAATGAATTGTGTCATTATAAAACTATCGAGAGACATAATTTTGCGGCTTACATGTCAACTTTTATAGATCCGCTTACTATGAACTTAGAGTTTGCATTTTCATGTTCCTTTATTTTCAAAAACTAGAATTTGCAAAACTTGGTAAATGCAAGTTTTTTGTGTTCTTCGTAAACATTTTGCTTGAAAAATGCTTTTTTTTTTCAAAATTCTTTTTATAGTAACCGTCAACAGATATTTCAGTATGCCTTCCACCAGAAAAATGTGTGGTTATCGACAGCATTTCTCAGTGATAGGTTCATTGAGCAGATTCATATCTATCTGCAGACTATCTACAGGTAGAGTATACAAGGTTTTGTTTCATTGTTTATTGAAATAACACGTGAGATAGGTATTTTGTTAATGACTGAGTATATGTTAACGGTGATTTATGTACAACACTAGCTTCTTTCTAAGATAATGAAGCAGGCATTTGCCAAGATGTGCTTCGTATTACACGTTTTTACACGCAGACTGGGCACCAGGTACAGATTATCTCATTAAAATAGCCTCTTTTCAACCAAAATTTGCCCCTTCAAACTATACACCAGTGCACGGCTCAAACATCGTGCCGCCGCGGTGGCGATGCTGTCGGTGCGGTGCAGACGCTGACACTTCACTTCATGCGAATCTGGTTTCTGCCACACTTGGCGTAGACAAGCGTGGAATCGTATGTAAACGCCACGTCGATCCAATATACCGGGCGTGGACTATAGGGTGAGATACAGTAAATGGTTCGTAGTCTCCTCGAAATAAATTCGGCAAAACAAAGGTGATGGCAGCCGGCTTAGGTCAAAGATTTAAGATAATAATCTAAAGGTACCATTATTTCTGACCGCTTCAGAATGGTAGGGCATAGGCATGGACAGTGGTGGCCCAGTAGGTGGTCTCGACGGGTCCGTCTCGCGGGCAGAACATCCTCCGTCAGGTCTCAATCCAACTCTTTTCTAGCTTACTTCGCAGGAAAGCGCCGGCGTCGCGCAATGTCTAGAAATAGAGCGAGTTGAGGAGCAATCGAACAACTGAGACTCGTCGCAGCAAAGTGAACACGCCAAACGTATCGTCCGTATTCTTTTTCTCCCCTTCCTTTGCTCTTATTATTCTCCTTTAGTCTCGAGATCTCTCCGGGGTGTTTATGCGAGGAGGGTCCCACCCACCGACGGTAATGAAGACTGTGCAGCCGATAGAGAGGGCGATGGAGATGGCGGCCTGGCCGACGCCCTCGCTGCCCGAGTGCACCAGCAGGGTCTCCCCGTGATGCATGGCGCCCCGCACCAGCAGGGCGTAGTAGGCCGTCGAGTAGGCCACGGGCACCGTTGCCGCCTCCTCCAGGCTCCAGTCCGCCGGCACCTCCCACAGCAAGCCCGGGTCGGCCGCCACGACAGTCGCCATGCCCCCGGCCGCCACCGAGCCCATCACCCGGCGCCCCGAGGGATCCCTCCCGGAGAACTCCAGCCCCAGCACGCAGTCCGATGTCGCCAGGTTGCCTGCACCCCGAGACGCAATGAGCGACCCTTCTCGTCGGTCGGTGGGAGGAGGGGAGAATGCGCAACTGGCGGAGCCCAGACAGTTGCTCTCTAACCCTTTGACTGTCGGGTTTTTTCCCAAAAGGTGCTTCCCAGAGGTCAGGTTTTGTTTATCAAGAAAGGGTCGATGCGCTGGGTTTTCTTAATTATCTCGCGGGAGCATGGAAGGTGCATCCAAGCTGTTTGGATTTAGAGGCATCGAATGAAAACATTGAAGGCAAAAAGTTGTCACTTTTTTTTCTATTCGGTTTTATTCTGGTGCGTCCGCTTACAGAACATTCCGGCGGTTTCAGATTTAGAACCGGAGGTACTTTAGAACTTGTCCGTGAGACAGTAAGCTCTCATCCTGCGAATTCAAGTCTGAGAGGCGTTAAAAGTCTGAATTGAAAGACCCGGCGCTCCGATTGCCCATACCGCAGGAGCAGCCGACGCCTGAAATTCGCGAAGTACCTAGCCAACGAATATAAAGTCGTTCACGGTAGTATCCCGTCCTCGGACGGCGATAGTGATCAAAGTAGCCGAACTGAATTTCGGAAAAGATCTATTTATGTCCCTCATGGCGGGAGACAGCATTCTCCCTCGGAAGGACTGAAACTGCTCTGCACCGTTGGCACGCGACATGCACCCACCGTGGAGGGCATCCTGGGGCAGCTTGCCCGTGGCCAGCATGATGTCGCGGAAGTTGAGGGCCGCGTAGTAGACGCTGCACAGCACCTGGCCGTCCGATGCCGGCCGGTACCGCAGGGGACTCTCGTACCACTGCAAGCTCGACAGGTCACCCCGGGTACGCATGTCGAGGAACGCCTGGTCCGTCCACAGCCGGGGGGCGCCGCCTGCGGGCCGGGAGTAAGCCGTCGAGGCGGGGCCCACTCTCGAGAGCGATAGTATTTATCGCACTTAGTTCAAGGCGCGCTCGGCATGCAGGTGGGAGGGGGAAGGCATACTGGAGAGCCTAGATCACGGAGGGTTTCCAACTGGTCGATCGGGGTCCCGTGGTTTACGGACCGCACTTGCAATACGAGCGGCGAGGTGGTGACGAGAGCGTCAATCGTCGGCAAACGTTTCCGCCGGCTTTCCTCCTCGTCGCAACCACTTGGCATTAGGAGAGGCATTCGCCATCAAATTGAAAACTCTCCCCATTGTTTGAGATGGACTTTCTCTTCAATCTAGGCTCTCAAGCCTATACACGACAAGTGCCCCTGGCAACCGGGTGGCACCTAGAGAAGTTACGGAAAAAAATCATGAGCTATTCCACTCTGTGAAGATGGATGACCAGTGAAGCTGTTTAGCACACGACACAGACCCACCCCGATGACCCTGAGGAAACTAGACACGCGCGAGGGGACCGCCATCCGGCGGAAAGTAGACACGTGCAACGGGACCACCACCCCGGGAGGGCGGAAGGAAAGGAAACTAGGCACGCGGGCGCTTGGAACGACGACACAGAGAGGGTGGTGCGAGCGTAGACATAGCCGACGTGGGTCGCACAGCGGCAAATCTTTGAGAAACCTTTATCTACCTGAAAGTCTACAGATCTTGAAAACGGTGCCTATTGATAATTAATCTAATTAATAGACCTATTGCTGAATTGCCCAAGCAGCAATAAGAATGCAGGGAATGGTGTTCCACGCGTCGCACGTGCCGGCGTCTGCAGCAGCATAGACTCCTCTATACTCACTAAGCCTGCACTGTGAGCAAAAATAACACGCTCAGAGGTGTAAACCGTTGTCCCATAGAGGACACGTCAAAACCTGTTCGTTTTACACGCAGCGATGTGTGTTATTCGTCTACACATGAGGTGCCATGTAAACTTAACACGATACACCGTGTCTGCCTTCCGCAAAACACGGTTGAGCGAGTTCGTTATAAAACATGGCGGCCAGCAGCCGAGAGCAGGCGAGAGACGAGCCCAGCGAGCCGCGCGCCTTTCAGCCGGATCGATGGCACACAGGAGGCGTCTGCTCTCGTTCGATGCTTGTATACACAGTAAACAGTCTCCCAGCGTGCAAAGTTAAACGTGCAAAGGTACGTACGTGCGTCGTTGGCGGCGTCGGTACTTACGACGGAGCCGCTAGACAGAAAAACAAATGCCAAACTTACATGAATAAATAGCTCGAGCAAACTATTTGGAATCGGGCGGTAACTTACGCCACCTAGCGAGATTTCTAGCAGCCTATATAAAAAAGTATGCTAATACGCTGCGAACGATCACGAGTAGACACCAACCCACCTACATCACAGACAACATGAGTACCACGTATTACACAGCACCGACATATACACAAACACAACAACGACACAGCAACCGACACTTCCTACTCAACGTACTTTTCTCCCCGCGGCGTATATACACCATTCCAAGAAACACTCTACCCCAGGGGCAGTAAACCGTTTTCGAGCCCATTCACTGGGTTTGAGGCTAGACTCCTACTGGCGTCCCTGTTAACCCTAACCGAGTGTACTGTGATTTCGATAGGCGCAGCCTGCGTAGGCGCAGTTTCAAACACTGCTGGCGGCTAAATCCTCGTCTTTTCCCGCTGTATTTTGTGTTTAATTGTGCATGTATTTTCCCGAGGTAATTGAGAAAGCATTGTACCACATTTGAAAAAAAGCAATAAAAAAACCTATAAACTATTTTTGTTGGGTACGCGCGCGACAGAACGAATGCGACTGGAATGTATAGTTCGTTTTTTGCTGTTTTCTTTACGTTAAGTATTGACGGCGCCGCGCGATTCGCCGCATGTCAAACGACAAAGCGCTTAGCTGTCAAAAATAATTTACAACAGAAGATAGCTAAAATGCATGCATTTTTAACGCTCACAAATTACGTGTTTACCGATGGACAGGACATGGACATACAATTCAGCAAGTGTTAACATTCGAACAATATTTTGTACGTACCACACGATGCAGCGTTATTTGAAGAGAATTTATTTGAGAAAGATCTCAAATAACACAGTCACAGTCGACGACAGACACATCTTGACGATCGGACGGAATCCAAGTTGACTTCGTTTTGGGGCACGCTTTGGGGAGAGCTTCCTTTTTCACAAAAGCACCAGGGCAAAGCAACGAACGCGACTGACCCGCTTCCCACCCAAACCCGGACATGTATTTTTAGAGACGACTGAGGATTCTACGCGGATTATCTCTGGGAGGGGCGAGAACAATGTTCGCAAAACCGCGTCGACGGCCATTCGACGTCCTTCACCTCCTTCGTTTCCTGTGAATGTCGAGCAGAAAAGCTTGAATGGCAGGCACTTACCAGCCTTATTTCTCACAATGGAAGATAAGAAAGGATACGCAGCACGCATAAAAAAAAATTGTGGAAACTTTCAAGAGGGGCTAGAAAACATCGAATGCAAAACCGAAAAAAAACGTAGATAGAGAACCGCGCTGAGCGGGTCTTCGCAGTCCAAGAGAGTGGCAGAAATTTTCTAACTAATAGAGGGCGCGAGAGTCGCACCAGTCGCATCAGCATCAGCAAAATGGCGGCGGCCTAGCAGCGTTATGTGCGGGTGAGCTCTTTGGTCGCTGACCGTTACAGATTTAAAGACGAAGACACAAAACACGGCGCAATGGACAGCCGTATGTAAGAACTGTTTGTATTTCAAAAGCATGAAGGCAAAATCTATAATGTTAGTTCGTTGCGAAAAATAACGATCTATTAACAATAAATCTTAAACCGGTCATGAAAAAGTTTATATTTTTGTTATTTTCATGCTCGACTAGTGTTATGAGCAGTCCGACAAGCTTGAATCAGATAGAAAACCAACTTATTGGGATTTTATCATTATGTATTCAATAATAAGTGGAAATAATTCTCGCGCAAAGCATTTTTTATATATTCTTGTGAAAAACATCCGCCCAATACTTCACTTCCGTAGTTGCAGTACGGGAGCAGACACATTCACCTGCCTTCACTTTTGGGGTGTTTTGTTGCAGTTTGTTGTCGTATGTCGTGTCGGTGTCGAGTGGAGCGGCGGGGCTTGAAAGTTTGAGACCGGTGTTATTCGTGATCACTGGTGTGGCGCTGATGTGTCTTTTTTTTTTTACACCGCCACCACCCCGAACTTTGAAGATTCACGGGCCCGTAGCACTGCACTATGCTGAATCGCGAGCTCCTTCTCTGTTGAAGTTGTTTTCCTGGTACCACTCGTGGAGGGGGGGGGGGGGGGGGTACCCCCCTCCACGAGGTGGGGGGGGGGGTACCCCCCTCCACGAGGTGGGGGGGGGGGGGGGAGTTCCACAACTGAGGTAATCTACCGGGTGAAACAAGGAGACGGCAGGCTCTTTAAATCGACCGGAAAATTCGGTTTCTTAACCTATCGCGCTACGACTTTGTGCAGCGTTGCGCACAGATGGTGCATTTTTTTTTTGTAAAATTTGCAAAGAGCGAACTTACCTGAGAAAAAAAGTAAAAAAAGAAAAAGGCTTAGCTCCTATGGAAACGCAGCGACGCCACCGGTCTTCAAAGAGCACGGCGCCGTTTCGCACGGGACACAAGAGATGGCGCAACGAACACCGCCAGCGAACGAGCATTCGGCACCGAGAGCCAGCGTCTTTAGCAGACAATCTTTTCGACTCAAAAGCGGCGCGCGTTCCGCAGGCGGCGACAGTCGCAGAAACAAAAACAGGCGCGGTAAGAACAAGCAGCTGCAGTTTCTTGTCTGCTAAATACGCCGGCTCTCGGCGTCTGCTCGTTCGTTGGCGGCAGTTGGCGTCGCGACCGCTTGCGCCATCTCTTGTCTTCCGTGCGAAACGGCGCCGTGTTGTTTGAAGACCGGTGGCGTCGCTGCGTTTCCATAGGAGCTAAGCCTTTTTCTTTCTTTACTTTTTCCTCAGGTAAGTTCGTTCTTTGCAAATTTTACAAAACAAATGCACCATCTGTGGGCAACGCTGCACAAAGTCGTAGCGCGATAGGTTAAGAAACCGAATTTTCCGGTCGATTTAAAGAGCCTGCCGTCTCCTTGTTTCACCCGGTAGTAACGTTGCTTGCAGTTGAAGGGTTGAAGCCAAAATGAAACTAACTGCAATGTCGCGTGTTCAGATCGAGGGAACACTTTTTATATTCATTTTAACGGTTTAGAATGAGTAATTAGACCCATAACTTTATTCGTGGTGTGTCAGAACCTATTATCAAGACCGCTAAAATAAATACAAACATGGGCGACAAGAGGGAAGCCGCATTACCATCGACCAGCAAAAAATGGCAGCGAGCACGGTAAGCGCTGTAAGCGCGGGGTTCGCCCCGTCCCGCGACATGCCATAATTGCTTTTGGTGCCTATCTGTCTTCGAGACATGTTTCTTTCCGCGTCATTTGTCTCCACAGACCTTTCTAGGTGTGTCCCCTAGCATTCCGGTGCTTCGATTGCCGGCACTGCTGCGGTCGTCGCCGGGGGTGATGCGTGTTTTCGAGGTCGGCTACACGGCTATGCGTGTATGAACGAACCAAAACACGGTTTTTACAACCTCGCACGATTTTTGAACGAATTATTCATTAGTCAACGTGTAAATTTATGGTAATTTTTGTAAATAGCTTTTTTTTCACCCCAAATATTTACTAAATACACGGGACTTGCTAACAGTCTGGCAGTTCGACGACGGAGCCATAGAGTGCCCGGTCGCAGATTAGGAGCGCGAGGATCTGGTAGCACAGAGTATTTCTCGGGGAACCTGGACGTCAGCGCAAAGCTTTTGCAACGGCGAGGACCCAAAACATGCTTTTCGAACCCAACGAGAAAAGAAGTGGTAGCGCGAGGAACGCGGGGAGCACGAGCAGACATTCCATCGCTCGGGAGAAGTTTGTTTCGGCGTCCCGCCGCAGCGGGGCGCCCGTCACGTGGCTCTACTCTCATCCGCTGTCTGCCGCTCTACCTTTTTAATTTCAGCGGCCGCTTCTCGTTGTGATCTGCCAGGCTTTGTCAGTATAGAGAAGGCTATGGCAGCATTAACTGTTCTAGAGCAAAAACCTCAAACAAATGGCATCTTGCGCGCGCGTTCGCCAGGGCCAACGGCTCCACGCGCATCTTTTGAGTGCAAGACGCACAACTCGGGCACAATCCCCGTGGAGTCGGCCCCTAATGTTGCCGTTCTTGTGGTAGAACTTTGCGCCCAAGTGCCGTCGTAACGAGTGACCTCGTCCCTTACCGTACGACGTCACAACGACGGTCGGTCGTCCATTCTGGGTCGAGTTACGTTTATTTACGCGGCTGCAGCCGATGGCTGTCTCGTCGTTCTGTTGCGCAGGTAGTGTCATAATCCTCATGACAATGATAGCGCCCCGGCCGCAATCCCTATTGCAAAAACCAGCAAGGATATCAAGCTGGGCAAGCTGGTTTAGCTGGTTTTTAAGCTGGTTCGAGCTGGTTCGAGCTGGTCTAGGTAGTAATCAAGCTGGTTCAAGCTGGTTCAAGCTGGTTCAAGTTGGTTCAAGCTGGTTCAAGCTGTTCGAGCTGGTTCGAGCTGGCACTGCAGCTGGGCAAGCTGGTACTTGAGCTGGTTCAAGCTTGTCATGCTGGTTCGAGCTGGTTCTGAATCTGGCCCAAGCTGGTTCAAGCTGGCCAAGCTGGTCTTGCTGGGAGCATGCACGCCGAGGTCGCGGCGACAGCTTGTCGAACTGGCATTGCCGGGAGCGCGCGCGCCAAGGTCGGCTGGGGTGGGGACGATACCACGTACTGTTCTTTGTCCTCTCGTTTTTGGTAGACTACCGGGCGCTTCAGGCACGCTGCGAGCTTCCTTTGTGTGCGAGAAACGAGAGAGAGAGAGAGTGGTAGGAACGGAAAATGTGAGACACGTTTGGCTATCTTGGGCAGATTTTTGAAGGGACGGCTGTGTGTGCGTTGTTTGGCGACTACTTGAACGGCGGTGCAAGCGAAGCGGGATTTAAGGAGACAGCAAGTGGCAGTCCGTTCAGCGCGGGAAGAAGTCGGATGCCCCGACTGAGGCGTAGTTTCGTGTCTTCGAACATCTGAGTGCTCGTGAATGACGGTGGTGCCGAGGAGTATCGCCAATGCCATCCAAGCCACACGGATTTCCTCGCCTCTGCCGACTACGCAAGAGGACGCTTCGCTCCCATTACGGGCGGGACCCAGGTTCGCTTCTCTCATCCGTGTAGTATTTTTTATTGTTATTGCCTGTTTTTGGCGTGTGTCTAGTATTTTTCGTGTTGAGAAATAAGCAATTTAGTTTTAATAGCATTGTTTGTTTTGCACCAAGAACCACTAACTGTGCGCCCGTTAGTACTATGTCAGCGCAGTGGATGTGTAGCATCTGAGCTCATGTGAGCAGACCGCGAATACAAAAATAATAAATTAGATGCTGAGCTGGCTTTTCAAAAGGGTTTGGCTTGTTTATCCTGTGTATTCATTTAAACTGGTTAAACTGGTGGGGAAGTACACCAGCCTAACCACCATGAGCAGTTCACCCAGCATGACCCATCATTTGCCTAGCCTTCACCCAACACGACCCAGCATTCAACCAGCTCGACCAGCACGGCAAGCTGGGCATGCTGGAGCAATAACGCAGCATGAAGCTGGGATGCTGGGACCAGCATGAAGCTGGGATGCTGGGACCAGCATAAAGCTGGGATGCTGAGCCCAGCTTGTGCTGGGCATACTGGAGCAATAACCCAGCATGAAGCTGGGATGCTGGGACCAGCTTGTGCTGGTTTTTTCAATAGGAATCGAAGACGAAAAATATTATGAAGAGGACGAGGTGGGGAGCTTACGACCGAGCAGGCGATTGGAAGCCAAGAACGGAACGCACCGGTCGGCGTGCAGATCGCTCAACAGCTGCCAAGGTGAGCGAAGCGCTGAGTCCAACGGCCTGGTCGACAGATCCTTTGCCGGACAACGACACGTGGGGCTGCCATGCACGGCTCCTAGCGAAGTCTGCGCTACCACCTCCAACCATCGAGGCGAAGGCAACCGCCTTCACAAGGACACGCCACCGAGGACTCGTGAGCAGAGATTCACCTCATGTGTCTTTGACTTGATCGAACATTAATTAGTGCTGAGACGCGTGCAGATTATTTCTTCATCACCGTATTAAAAAAACCAGCACAAGCTGGTCCAAGCCTCCCAGCTTCATGCTGGGTTATTGATCCAGCATGTCCAGCACAAGCTGGTCCCAGCATCCCAGCTTCATGCTGATCCCAGCATCCCAGCTTCATGCTGGGTTATTGCTCCAGCTTGCAGTGCTGGTCGAGCTGGTTGGACGTTGGGTCGTGCTGGGTGAATGCTGGGCAAATGCTGGGTCATGCTGGGTGAACTGCTCATGCTGGTTAGGCTGGTGTACTTCCACACCAGTTTAAATGAATACACAAAATAAGCAAGCCAAACTCTAGAAAAGCCAGCTCGGCATATAATTTATTAGTTTCGTATTCGCGGTCTGCTCACATGAGCTCAGATGCTACACATCCACTGCGCTGGCACAGTACTAACCGGCGCACAGACAGTAGCTCTCGGTGCAAAACAAACAATGCTATTACAACTAGATCGATTATCTCTCAACACGAAAAATACTAGACACACGCAAAAAACAGGCAATAACAATAAAAAATACTGCACGGATGAGAGAAGCGAACCTGGGTCCCGCCGGTAATGGGGGCGAAGCGTCCTCTTGCGTAGTCGGCAGAGGCGAGGAAATCCGTGTGGCTTGGATGGCATTGGCGATACTCCTCGGCACCACCGTCATTCACGAGCACACAGATGTTCGAAGACACAAAACGACGCCTCAGTCGGGCATCCGACTTCTTCCCGCGCTGAACGGACTGCTGCTCGCTGTCTCCTTAAATCCCTTCTTCGCTTGCACCGCCGTTCAAGTAGTCGCCAAGCAACGCGCACACACACAGCCGTCCCTTCGAAAATCTGCCCAAGATAGCCAAACTTGTCTGAAATTCTACGTTCCTTTCACTCTTTTTCTCTCTCTTTTCTCGCACACAAAGGAAGCTCGCAGCGTGCCTGAAGCGCCCGATCGTCTACCAAAAACGATAGGACAAAGAACAGGACGTGGCGTCGTCCCCACCCCAGCCGACCTTGGCTCGCGCGCTCCCGGCAATGTCAGTTCGGCAAGCTCTCGCCGACCTTGGCGTGCGCGCTCCCAGCAAGACCAGCTTGGGCCAGATTCAGAACCAGCTCGAACCAGCATGACAAGCTTAAACCAGCTCAAGTACCAGCTTGCCCAGCTGCAGTGCCAACTCGAACCAGCTCGAACCAGCTCAAACCAGCTTAAAAACAAGCTAAACCAGCTTGTCCAGCCCGATATCCTTGCTGGTTTTTTTGTACTTTCTCTTTTGCAAATTATCTCTTTCTTTTCTGACGGTCAACTTTTTATCTTTCTTTCTGATATTAATTCTTCCAGTCCTTTACATAATATAACGTATTTCTCATTCCCGCAATTCACATGGTCTTTGCCTTCCTCTTTCCCCGTCGGGCGTGACAGTCTGAAACGCGGCCGTTTGTATTTTAGACCAAGCGCCGAGAGACGGGGCTGTCACGCTCCGTCACTACAGTCATCGAGAAGATGAGAACACCAGGGAGGAGCTTCACTTGCTACGGCTCCAGCGCGAGCTACCTGCCCCCGACGACGCTCCAACGTCTCGTGCACTTCGAGCGTGCGCGTGCATGGCAGAGCACGACGGAAGGCACCGAGCGAGTGCTGAAGGACGAGTGTTCGAAAGACGCGGACTGGCGTTCTCATTCTGTTGGCGCCTACAGCTACTCTTACGAGCGGGAAAACGGAGGATGTGTTGCAAATCTTACTCGATCGGATGTGGGCTACTCAGGTGGGTCGCATTACGTAACAAAACAGACAGAGAAATGTGGGACGCTGGTAGGCTTTCGAACGCCAAAGTAAAACACTTCGCAATAGGGTGAGATGGTGCTACTTTTAGAATGTGGTCAGAATGTGCGCACTGAACTTTCCTGGGGGAGTGTCGCCAAAAGCCGCCAGACCGCTCCTGGACAATGGTGGCAATTACCGAGTGACACACCGCTCTCAGTAGCTCGTTGGGGGTCCGATTTCAATTGCCGCGAGCGAGATCTAGCTAGTTTGCCTCCCGCGGAACGAGCAAAGATAGCTTTCGAAGATGGTTTGTCCACGACCGAAGAATGCGGTTTGCCTGCTACGAAGCACCATGACGGTAATAAAACAAGAAAAAACCATACGTCGTCTGCTAACAGACCAGAAAAAAAGTATCTTCTGCCATGAACAGAGCGCCGCTGCAAAATAATAATGAATGTAGACTAAAATTGTTGTCGCATGCAAATTTACATTAGAGATCATTGACAACCCGCACTTCGTTTTCAAATCTCAAATTGTTATGCTGCAGTACATAAGCT
The DNA here is from genome assembly GCA_013358835.2 of Ixodes persulcatus. NCBI lineage: Eukaryota > Metazoa > Arthropoda > Arachnida > Ixodida > Ixodidae > Ixodes > Ixodes persulcatus. The sequence goes on from JABSTQ010005188.1 coordinate 77,645, forward strand.
GACATCGACCGCAAGATGAAGGAGTAGTCGAACCCACTTATAGCAAACCCGAATACGGCAAATAGTGTCTATATTGAACACCCAAATATTTAAAACAAAATCGCACGTAAAAAGGTACCTTTACAATGAACCACTCCTTGGCTATATCAAACTAAAATTGGGACTTCGAAACACGCGAGCACACATCCCTTATTAAAAGAAAAAAATTACACCATCTTCCCGAGGGGAACCATGGGGTGATGCGGAGCATCGTGTTGGTTCCGAGGAAAGAGTCAGTTGCGTGCTGACGTCGAGAGATGGCGCCACCGACTGCCCTAGCGTTACCCCCTACGCGAGCCTTCGTCGCGGCTCGCGGCAGAGAAACTTGGAGCGCTCGCCGCTCGCCGTTTATTTTTTTTCACACTTGAAGGAGAGGAGACTAGAGGAGGAGAGTTGCGCGTGCGCGCGCGGTGTGGTTAGAATCGAACGCACGCGAAGTGCACGCACAGCTGGTAGAGAGAGAGAGCGGAGATAGTAACGCGCAGCTGTTGGAGAGAGGGAAGGAGGAGAGTTGCGCATGCGCGCGCGGTGTGATTAGAATCGAACGCACGCGAAGTGCACGCGCAGCTGGTAGAGAGAGAGAGCGGAGAGAGTAACGCGCAGCTGTTGCAGAGAGGGAAGGAGGAGAGTTGCGCATGCGTAGTGTGAGTGCAGACTACAACGCCGACGCCGAGGGACATAGCCCCGAGCAAGAGATGCTCCGCATCTAAAATGAAAATACACACACGAGCACCCCCCCCCCCTTTGTAGAAGAGAGAGAAGAAAAAGGAATGCGTAAAGTTAAAACTTCCCAAACAACAAACAAAAAGAGCGACCACAGATAGGACACAAAAACACACACACACACAAAAGAAAAAAACAAACAAAAAAAAGTGAAGGTCAGGACACGCTGTTGGGATTAGCATTGGGAGCAGTCTCCACTCGAGGTTTGTTTTTTTCCTCGCCCAGTCGCGTCAGCTGCTTCCTAACCACCGCTTCCTATGTTTTGTTTGTCAGATTTCGTTTTCATTTCACTTCCGCGTGCTAATCTGGTTTGCGCAGAAAATGAAAACCGTCTTTGTCATTCGTCGATAAGCTGGAAATGATTCCTTGGCGCAAAGTAGATTTTAGCGATCATGGAGCATTCGGGGTTGGAGAGGCGACGACTTTCGCATGCAAACAGTAATCTTTGCTGCGGCTCGGCTGCTTTGCGAGGCTCTCTTTTTTCTTTCTGTACAAGTCCGGTGGTTTTGTTTGGACTCTGGCTTCACGGCAGGAAAATCACATTTATTTTAAGGATACGGTTGCCATATGCAAATTGTGGATCTAAGCCCAGACGAAAAGGCTTCACGGTCAGCTAAAATGCTATTATTTTTCTTTCCGCGCTCACCTGGGTGCTCCGATTCTGTAAACGTCCTCGAAGAATAAACAGCTCAAGAGCTACTTCTTGTTTCAGTGGTTAGCCCGCCTAGAACGTTATCGGTTTTTTGCGGGTCATAAATTTTTTCGCGGCCCGCTGAATAATGCATAAACGCGTGTTTACCGTAGTGTCAAGAAAATAATTGTTCATTAGGAAGTCCCGGCCTCAAAATTTGCGGTAGGCCCGGTTTTGATATAGCGAGTTACGGAGTAAATCAAACAGAAATGTGTCCTCGACGTAGTTCGTTATAAATGGGTTCGACTTCAACAAACCCAGCAGAGGCAGCAAAATCTTTTGTCGCTATCTGTATGCGCTGTTAAACACTTTCGACAAAAATATGTGCCTGATTGTGAACTCGCGATCGGTTGAAAAATGTAATGTTGGTTGATTACGCGTAAGCTTTGGCGCGACATCCAATCAGAGGCTGACTACGATCAAAATTGGATCCCAGGGAGCACTAGTCTAACGTTTTAGACAAAACCCCAAGACTGGGGGGAAAAAAGGACACACAACACGAAGTTGAGACTTCGTGTTGTGTTGTCCTTTTTTCCCCAAGTCTCGGGGTTTTGTCTAAAATGTTAAACTTTCACCAGCTTGTTTGCGCCCTAACTTTTTGTTCGCTAGCACTACTCTCTTGGGTAAAAAGGCTGCATGAAGCCCCACTCACATGACTGCGTCACGGTGTGCCTGAAGGAGCCCCACTTTCCGTCGCGGTAGACGTTCATAACCAGGTCACGTTCCACGAGCTCCTTGTGCTCCGAGCTGGCCGGCTGGAAGTTGGCCACTGGGTTTGCGCCGCCTTTGAGGCTGGCATTGAAGACACACCTGGTGGAAGACCACACTAAAGTTAGGTGACCAACAGTTAGCTATGCCAAGGTTCGGTAAGCTGTTTTTAGGTACACTTTATGGTAAGGTCCTAGACAGCTGGGGCTAAGACAGCTAGGTTCAAGACAGCTAGGTCAATGATAGCTAGGTCAAAGACGGCTAGGTCAAAGACACATAAAATACAGTTAGTTTTACGAGGGTTGGTTAGAAGACCGTTGGGTGCACAATGGTTAGGTGCGTTGAGGTTAAGTACACTGCCCGATCAATCGTGAACATGAAATCCACACTTTTTTGCACATGTGATGATCGCTGGTATCTCCACGGCGAAGAAGAAGAAGCGCGCTCTGGGGGCGCGTGCCAGGGGAATGCGGACAGAGATAAAAAATGGTAGTCTATGACCGAACGCAGTCGCTTCTTGGCCATCACGTTACAATTGGTGGCAGCGGCGGGATGACCACCGAACCTTTACACCCCGTTCTTCCGGACGTCTTCATCGGTGAGGGAAGCTTTGAGTCATGGGCAAAGTTCTTCTCCGCTTGCGCGGCAGCCAACGGTTGGGACGACGCCAAAAAGTTGGTGTACCTGCCGACACGCCTCCGAGGATGGGCCTTCCGCGTCTTCGAGCATCTTCCCGACCAAGAGAAGGCCACTTTTCCCGCACTAGTGAAGGCGTTGACACTTTGTTTGGCGTCGGCGGGCCTGCGTGCTGTGTCTGCGGCACAGTTTCGGTCCCGCGGTCATCAACCCACGGAAGCCCTAGACGTCTACGCCTACGACCTCGTGGACCTCTTTGGACAGGATTATCCAGAGGTGTCACTACAGGTGGGCGACCCGATGATACGGGACCAGTTCATTGTGGGTCTCCAATCCAAGCTGCGTGGCAAAGTCCTCGCCGCTGACCCTGCAACATTTGAGAAAGCTCTTGAGATAGCCTCAAGGCTAACATCTATTGGGCAACTGTCTGCGACTACCGGGACACCAATACTCTGCGCCGCCGTGGATAACACTTCGGAAGCCACTATACGACCCACAGGCGATCCCATTGCGGCGTTGACCAGCAGCGTGGCCGACCTTCGCGCCACAGTGAACAGTTTCATCGAGTCGCAGAGTCACTTCCAGGAGCACGGCCAAAGCTTTCCCTGCGGAAACAATCCTAGGAGGCGACCACGATGTTTTCAGTGTGGCGGTACTGGCCACCTCGCAAGATCGTGTGCAAACTCTGACCAGCGTGCGCCACTGCCAAGTGACAACTCTAAATTTGTAAAACGTGGAAATCAGGGAATTCTTCCGCACCCCCAAGTAACAGTGAAGGGGAAAGTGGGCGGACGTTTCATGAACATGCTTGTCGACTCCGGGTCGTCAGCGACCATTTTACGAGGCGACAAGTGGCTTGAGCTCTCGCGCGACAACCCTGACCTTGAGTTCACTGACCGAGAGGGAGTCATTGGCCTTAACGGCGCCGCCTTCGAAGTTTGGGGAACATGCAGCTTAAACATTGAGGTTGCATATTTCTCGGTGAGCCATCCTGTCATTGTTATCCCCAGCATCCTACATGAGTTCGTCCTGGGACTGGACTTTTTAATAAAACACCGATTCCGGGTTGACTTCAGCGAGAGAAAACTCGAACGACAAGTAGAGAGCCCGTGAGCCCAGACCCAAAGAGTTCAGCTTTCTGTCACGTCGGTCGTGCCACCGAGGACCGCAACCATCGTTCTCGGGACTATTTCACCGAATGTGGCAGAGTTCGGTACTGGGCTTCTCGAACCTCGCCCGGATCTCCTCGTGAAAAGGAATACTGAAGTCACCTGGAGCGTCTTGACAGTGTCCGATAAGCTACCAGTATGTGTCATCAACCATTCCGAAGAGCCGGTCACCTTATTCAAGGGTACAAGTTTCGGAACCCTGCACGCTTTTGACCACCCTGAAGGCGAGTACTCCGCTGCTCCACTTCACAAGAGGCACGCGCAGGCGGCACGAGACAGCGTCTGCTCTGCGACGAAAAGAGAGAAATGGACACTCACTTCGCTGCAAGATGAGCTTGCCGCATCACAACACCTCCACGGTGATCAACAAAAACTCATCGAATGTCCGCTTCTTGACTTCGAGGATATAATTTCTCAAGGTGATTGGAACTTGGGGAGAACGTTAGTTCTGACGCATTCGATCGAAACTGGTGCAGCAGGCCCAATCAAAGAAGCCCCGCGCCGCTTACCACCAAAACGCCGCGAAGTTGTGACCACGAAAACGCTTGAAATGCTGGACACGGGAGTGATTCGTCCTTCTAACAGCCCATGGGCTGCGCAGGTCGTTCTGGTGAAAAAGAAGGACGAAAGCTTGCGCTTCTGCGTAGATTGCTGTCGGCTGAACGAGGTCACACACAAGGACGCATATCAACTGCCTAGGATCGACGACACCGTCGAGCCCTGAACGGTGCTAAATATTTCAGCACCATCGATCTGGCGTAGGATATTGGCAGGTGGAGATGTCGACGGGGTTTCGAGAGAAAAGAGCGTTTGCCACAGATCAAGGACTTTTCTAATTTAATGTCCTTCCATTTGAGATGTGCAACGCTCCTGCGACGTTTCAACAGTTGATGCAAATGATCGTGGGAAAATTTGGCTTCTGACTTTGCTATCTTGACGATCTTATCATCTTCAGCAAAACGGAAGTCGAACATGTCATGCACCTTTGACAAGTTCTGAAGGCATTGAGAGATGCAGGTCTCAAGTTGAAACTTTCAAAGTGCCGCTTCTTCAGCAACAGCGTTTTGTACTTGGGCCACAAAATTTCGGCTACGGGAATCGGAACCGACGAGACGAAAACAGAAAAGGTCTCGACGTGGCCACAGCCTTTAAGCGTCGAGGATCTTCGCTTGTTCTTAGGACTTGCCTCGTACTACCAGAAATTTGTTGCAAACTTTGCCGGCATCGCGGCCCCGCTTCACAAATTGTTGGAGAAGCAAGTTCAATTCGCCTGGACAGCAACAGTGCCAAGACTCCTTCGAAGAGCTCAAACAGCGCCTCACGAACTCTCCAGTTCTGGCGTTTCCAAATTTTGACCTATCCTTTATCCTCGACACGGACGCAAGTGAAAACGGTATCGGCGCAATACTATCCCAAGTACAGGATGGGAAGGAGAGGGTAATCGCCTACGGCAGTCGTACCCTCACGAAGCCTGAACGCCGCTACTGTGTGACTGACCAGGAAAGAAGTGCTGGCGCTGGTTTATTTCGTCCGTTACTTTAGGCACTACCTGCTTGGACGGCGATTCACCTGCAGGACGGATCACACGCGCGCTTCAATGGCTGCACAGCTTCAAAGAACCGGAAGGCCGAATCGCCCGCCGAATTGAACAACTCAGCGAGTATGACTTCATCGTTTCGCATCGGCCGGGAAAACAACATGGAAATGCAGATTCGTTGTCTCGACGGCCTTCCCCGGCGAATGAAGGCCAACATGTCGCGCTCATGACAGTTGCACAGTCTTCATTCATCATGACAGATCTTCGAGAAGAACAACGACGTGACCCGCAGCTTTCGCCCATCATCGACGCCCTGCTTGCAGGCATGCCGGCAGGAGAGATTCGTCGATGCTGCACCGGAGTGCTCTTCCGCAACCGGCAGAAGCTAAGGCTCGTCGACGGCTGCCTCATGTGGGCAAAAACACCAGAGTCAACCCCCGTTCCCGTGATCCCCGAGACATGGATACCGCTGGCCCTAGACTCCGTTCATGATGCACCGGGGGGTGGACATCTTGGGCGCGCCAAGACACTAAAGAAGGCCGCAGGAAGGTTTTTTTTTAATTCGAATGGCACCAAGTGTAGCCGACTGGTGCTCGAGATGTGTTAAGTGTTCCGCTCGTAAGGCACCAAACCCCAGACTACGAGCACCACTGATTCAGGAAGCTGCCACCTTCCCTTTTGAGCGCGTGGCTACTGACATCACTGGTCCGTTTCCAACGACGGAAAGAGGCCACAAGTACATCTTGGTTGTGAGTGACTGTTTTACTCGATGGGTTGAAGCGTTCCCTCTGAAGACTCAAGAAAGCAAGGAGGTCGCCAATAGCCTCGTCCACAACTTCTTCAGTCGCTACGGGATACCGTCAGTACTACACTCCGACCAAGGCAGAACTTTCGAGAGCAACGTCTATCAAGAAATGTGCTCAATTTTGGGCATCCGAAAGACAAGGACCTCCCCTTACCACCCCCAGTCGGACGGATTGGTTGAGCGATTCAATCGCACGCTGATGAACAGCTTGAGTGCGTACGTCATTGACACACAGACTGACTCGGACATCAAGCTCCCTCTCGACATGATGTCCTATTGCTCGAGCGTGCATGAATCGACTGATTACAGTCCTCATTATCTGCTCCTCGGTAAAAACATGAATATGCCAGCTGACATGCTGCTCAACGTGCACGTCCATACTAACATGGCGTCGACGTCAGGTTACGAACAACACGCATCGCGTCTACTGACAACATTACAAAAGGCTCGCGACCACGCAATCGTGAACGACATGAAAGCAAAGGATGCACAGAAGCGCCACTACGACAGCGCGACCAGTGGAGAAGACTACGAACCTGGCGACAGAGTTCTTCTACATACTCCCGCTGTGCCGCGAGGACAGTCGTCGAAGTTATATTTGTCATGGTTGAATCTATATGTAGTCCTCAAGAAGGTACCTAACAACGTGTACAGAATCCAGGAAGAAAAAGGAAAAAGGAAGCGGCGGGTTGTACACCACGACCGTTTGAAGCGCGTAGCCGATGGGAAGGAGCCAGTCTTGTTGTCTGCCAGGAAGTTATCACACGTCACGGATAACGACCTGCCTTTACTTGCACCAGCCCTCAAAGACTTCCCCCATATAACCATCACAGAAAACGAAGATAATGACCCGACTCCTACTCGAGGCCCAGCAGTCCCAGACTACCCAGACATAATAGACATTGAAGGTGATTGTCTGTACGTCAATGCGGTCGAAAGTCTACCACCGGGACAAGCAGCTGAGGATCCGAACCTGGCCGACGCTCTTGAGAACCCACCTCTGCTAGACATCCTCGACAACGAGCTTCACATTGACGACCAAGTAGAAGAAAACGGTGACCAGGGCACTGACGGAGGGCAGCACAATACGCCACCAGCGAACGGTGCCGAACTCCTGGACGACGATCAACTTCCAGTCGTTCTTTTGCCCCCTGATGACGTCACTCCAACGGACTTGCCTGTAGACGTGCTACAGCAGGCAGAGCCAGAAGAGCGATACGTCCTTCGGCCACGAGAAACATTGAGTCGACCCGCGCGGTATCGCGATTGAGTGCCCCTAGCGTGAGAAGTCTAGTGCCGGGACGGCAACTTCCTCGTGAAGGGGGATAGTGTGATGATCGCTGGTATCGCCACGGCGAAGAAGAAGCGCGCTCTGGAAGCGCGTGCCAGGGGAACGTAGACAGAGATAAAAATGGTAGCCTAAGACCCAACCCAGTCGCTTCTTGGCCATCACGTTACACACATTACTTATACAGACTAGTGTCAGTAACAAACTGTACGAAATGTGTTTCAGCCCCACTTAAGAATGTTTCAAAGGTAGAAGTCTCAATGACATCGTTATGCCCGCGTCAAATAAACAGAAGACTTCAAACCTAACTGCCAGCTAACACTATGATTGTTAGGGCCACCGTTAGGTACACTTAAGCAGTATGTGGAACTCCAACGCTCAACCGAAACCTCTCTCGGATGTTTCCACACTGCCGGAACCGTTCGCTTCCGCAACGTGGACTGCCCACCTGATGTGGTCCCCTCCAGTCTCCTGCCTGAGACAGTTGGTTAGCCCGACGACCCCGCTGGTGCCAACGTCCTCGGCTACCAGCCAGACGTTCTCGCCCACCGGCCTCTCCTGGTACTCAGTCGCCTTGGCTTTGATCTCTTCCACCCAGCCGAGCCCGCCGCTTCCAACCCGGATCACCGCTTGCTTTTCTGCACCGGCCGGCGTCGCCGGCCTCTTCCTGAACAGCAGGAGCGCAGACACAATGTTGGACCGGAGGCCCACCAGCCGAAAGCCGCGCTCCCCGAAGGCAGCCTCGACGGAGTCTCGAGAGTGCGCCCGGAACGGCACCTTATCCACAGTCGACAACAACATCTCGGCGGGCGTGAGCGCGGTCCGCAGAGACAGCAGAACGAAGCCGTTCTCCCTCGACTGAGCCGCGAGCGCGACCGTGAGCGCCTCCAGCGCTTTGCTGCCGGCAGCATAACGGGCTACCAAGAGGTCAGCCTCGGGAAGGGCGGTGTTCGACGGAGACGCCACGTCCCAGGCGACTTTCTTGGCGTCTTGCGGAAATTGCTCTGCTGTCAGGACATCCAGCTGCGGATGTGCGATTGTCAGGTCCGTCTTGAGAAGGATGTGGGACAGCGCCAGGAGAGAGGATACCCGGGGCGCCAGGAGCGAGGGGCCAGCATCCGCGGCCACCTCGAGGACCTTAATCTTCTCGACGCCGGTGTTCTCGACGACCACGTCCAGGAGGTGCCGCAGTGGGTCCTCCTGTAGGAGGGCCGTGTTGAGGAGGTCCCTCTCGAGGTCCTCCTTGTGGGCCGCCAGGGCCGACTGAACCATGGCCACCAGGGAGCCCGCCGAGCTCTTGGCCGCCTTCTCAACGCTAGCCAGAACGCGCAACAGCCCGTGGTTATCGTTCATACTTTCCAGGTACTTGTGGAGGACCAGCTCGGGCGCCTCGCGGAACCCGTTCATCAAGTCCGAGATCTGATCCATGTTCTTGCCGCACGACTCGACCACGCGGCGGGCCATGCCGCAGCAGACCTCGGCATACTCGCGGACCGCGGCCTCGCGCTGGCGGCCGGTCGACTCGTCGTCCAGGTATGGCACAAACTGGTATTCCTCGAGGAACGGCTCCTGCTGCACGGCCCGGCGAGGCGTCACGTTGGTCTCGAGGCCCTTCATGACCACGCCGCCGGCACGGCAAACGTTGAGGTACTTCTCGTAGACCACACTCACTCCTGCACGAGAAGTGTGAGAGGGGGAGGTCTTCGCTAATTTGCAAAAAGATACCCCGAACAAATTTATAGTTCCTGAGACAAGCTGTACAGCCTAGTTGTACACGGTGCAACACTGTTTCACGAAGTAGGAATGGCAATTTGTTTATGATTTTGTCTTAGAAAGAAAGGGCAGAAATCCAGAGTACTATTGTTGTGGAAGGTCTTGTTTTAGAGCACTAACCAACGTCGTAAAATTAGCTACCTACCAATAGCCTTAGAAGTAAAATGTGAAATGTGAAATAGCGGAGATCTCGTGCTTTGGCTAAAAATATTGCGAAGGGTATGTTTTGGGAGTCACTGGTTTCCTTCCCCCAAGAATGCGGAAGCCGCGAACGTTCCGGACGGAGTCGTCTGGCTTCGAGCTTGCTCGCTTCATATCGTTTCTGGGAAAGTACGCCACCTTGTTGGCCTACCCACTCGCTCACCTCCACGCGTCTCCTGATTTTGGGGGGGACCAGCGAGATCGCGCGAGACTTGGGCCTTCCCTCTTCGGAGTGGACGGCCGTCTGGTCGAGAAGTCCTGGATTGGACTCCGGGCGAGGGGTTGAGTCGCGGCGTACGAGCTCGTCCGACTGGCGGTGACTCAACGCTAGCGTTCCCCCTGACTCTGACAGTTGGAGCCGAGAGCCCTGGCCCCGAACTCCTGCGACGACGGGTAGCGGCATGAGCTCGGCCTAACGGCAATGACTCCGCTCGCAATACCTCTTTGGCTATCAGGTCGGTGGGTGCTGCGGGCTCTCTGTGTCCACTGCTCGCTTCTCGGTAGTGTCTTGTTGGGAATCCCTGCTTCCCAATTAACGCTGTACCGGATCATCGTTTTTGGCATGGCATTGCGAACTTGGCGCGGCAACTGCCCTCTGTGGTAGCCATCGGCCGCGCGGTGGGACGTGCATCGGGTTCCTCTTTCCGGTGCCCGGACACCGGTCCCATCGAACCGGCTGGAGCTAGAGCCCCCCCCCCCCCCCCCCCCCCCCCACAGTATACCTGGCTTAAGTGCCAGAGTAGGATACCTGCGTGTTGTCCTCCAAGATTTGGTCCGAGACCTATGGCGTCGCACCAAGCTACCATATGTTGCACCGAGGGTTTGCACCGAGCGACTAGTCTTGAACCATAAATAGCATGAAGGAAGCAGACAAGAGCAACACCAAGAACACGAAGACGAGACTAGCACTACGGCCGCCTTTGTGTTTTTGCTTTTGTCTGTCTTTTACGCTCTTCGTTGTTCATAATGCTCATCTAATTAGTCCACCCTAATATTTTAGTAGAGCTGCCAGTGTTGCACCAAGCTACTGGTGTTACACCAAGGTGTGTCAAGCTGCCAGTGTCGCACCGAGGCGTTGCTCTTAGCTACATCAGCGTCGTGCTGAGCCACCCACCTTGGTCTCCCACTGCGCCGACGACTTTGGCATGGACTGCCGGGTCCACCTTGCAGGAGTGGATCCTGACGGGCAGGTTGAGAGAGCGCACAGGGTTGCTGAAAATGCTGAACTGCAGCATGGTGTCCAGGAAGGTCACCCAGTTGTCCTCCCACTTGAGTTGGCCGTAGGGGTCTGCATCAACGGGCACACATTTGCATCCGATCAACGGAAGGGTAGAGGCTACCATTTAAAAAAAGATTCACACAACCCGAACGAAGCATCTTGTCTTAAAGGCTTCTCCACACACTTGCGATTGGTTACAACAGAGTGCGTTACCTCATCTTCTGGTCTCCTGAGAGAACACACTGGTGCTATGTAGAATACTCGCGATTCCTGTATATTTTTTTTTCGCGCATTCTTCTTTCCTTGTTAGCTTCAAAACCTTTTGACAATGTTATAAACGAGCATGTCTTGGTGATAGTATGTGCATTTGATCTCGCAAATACCGCGAAACCTTCGATCAAGTGAAATGCATTTCCATTGCCACCACATAGATGGTGCCGACGTGCAAGTGTGTTCTCTGTCGTAAGATATCGCGAGGGGCGGTATTCTTTCGGCCGTAAGCAGTCGCAAGTGTGTGAACCAGTCTTACAAAGGACCTAGGACCGAAGAAGTGCCGTGCCTCTCACGAGTTCCCGAAGCACGCTCGTGGCAGGGAATGATCGCCCTCTCCAACTTACGCTGGATGTCAGCCTTCAAGATGCCCTGGAAGCTTCCGGAGTACTCGTACCCCCGGAGGCGCAGCTCCTTGTAGATGTCTTCGGCGTCGAGGTCAAAGGTCACGGTATCCGGGGGACCGGCAGGCGCCTCGTGGTCCAGGAGCTTCTGCCCGTTCTCGGCTAGGAAGATGCGGCCACTCGCGGCCACCGTGCCGGCCTCGTACACCTCGAACTCACCCGACACGCGTATCACGTTCACCATGAGGTGCACTAAACCTGCGTGGCGACAAAAAAAAAAAAAAAAAAGCGAGGCGTGAGAAAAAAAAAGATATAATTGGCTGCGGTACTTCGATTATGGTCACCATGGACACCACAAATCTTCGAGAGTTAAGAAACGAAACACATATCTTTTCATTTAAGTTTTAATGCTTCGATTATTGAACAGTTTTGTTCAAATTGTTCGCAATACAGATTCTTGTCTCTTTTATAGTTGGGTTTTTGCGAAGCGCCGAGTGATAAATTACCTATACTTCGCTCGAAAATCTCTGTCACGCTGATGCTGCGGAATGTATGGGGTCAGAGAGCCCGTCAAGTCCCCTAGCGTGTTTTTACCTCGGTCCCCACTGTTGAATTCAAATGGGTATGAATCGTATAATTTAGGGTGCAAGATGTATATTGCCACGCGCGCCGTCGAGCGAGCGCGTGCGTGGCCGAGTGGTTACCGCTCTTGTCTTTCGCGTGGAGGCCCAGGGTTCGATTCCTGGCAGTTAAGCGTCTTTTATTTATTATTTCAGTTTGATGTTCAGGTAAATTCGAGATCCCTGTTGCTTGTTCGAGGTCCGAATGTTCTAGCCGCCGAACCTTCTACGCCGATTGTTCCAGAAGCTAACGCGTGTACATAAGGGGCTCCGCGTGGATAGCCGCAGTCAGTCTTGCCCAAGCGCTCGATCCTGCTATTTCGCCAACATCGACGCCTGCGACTCTAGCCTTTCTCTACTTTGTTTTGTGCGCAAGTTCTCTTCATTAAACTTTTAGTTTCTTCAGTTATTCGCCGCCTCATCATTTGTCATTCGTGACAATATGCGTGCCTGGGGCTAGGCGCCGACATGCATCCAGCATGCTCACGTTTGCTTCTGCTACAGGTTTCGGCACTTCTGTTTGGAACCAGCGCAGCCAACACCCCTGGATACGCCTCTGTCACCGAGGAAGAAACGTGCCCGGCTGCCTGCGCTCCGCCGACAGTTTCGCTTTCGGGCGAACACTGGCCGTCAAGCACAACCATCTTTGAAAACATCGTCAGGCAACCAAGCACATCATCGTTGAATCCGACTGTACAAAAGGGGCGGCACATCGAGTCACCGACGGGGCTAGGCGCCGACATGCATCCAGCATGCTCACGTTTGCTTCTGCTACAGGTTTGTCCTTTACGACATAATACCACGTGTCGTTCTTCATACCCGTTTCTCTTGTCGGTGCCATGCCCCAACAGTGTAAAACGCCTGTGTACCCGCGTACTTGATGAAGCTATCACTTGTGTCCTAGCGTTGTCTACCATCAAACTACTGCTTCTTTCTTCGGGAGATGTCGAAAGTAACCCAGGTCCTACCAAGCTTGAAGATCAAATTGCAGAAATAATGAAATCTGTGTCGGTTCTGCCTAAACTTGAACAGGGACAGTCAAAGCTCTTACATGAGCTCAAAAATGTTCAAGCCAAACAGCAGACGATGGATGATAAACTAGAATCGTCATCTTCAAAAATACGGGCTATGGAAAACGATTTAATAATTATCAAAACGCTAAAGGAGGACCTGCGTGCTGTTGACGCCGCCACTAAAGAATTATCGCAGCAAATGTCACATCTTGCCTTACAGCAAGATAGTCTTGAAAAGCAGTCTCGGCGGTCGAACTTAATTTTTTATGGTACCCCAGATTTCGAGAATGAGTCATGGTCCACTTCTGAACAAAATGTGGTAACACTGTGTCGTGAAAGCCTCGGTTATGTTCTCGAACCATCCGCTGTGGAGCGTGCTCATAGGCTGGGGGCTTACAGTAATCAGCGGAACAGGCCAATAATAGTGAAATTTGCGTCTTTTAAGACGAAGCAAGAACTTTTACTTCGAAGTCCGAAGCTTAAAAACACATCGGTTAGCCTTAGCGAGGGTTTTTCGCCTAAAGTGCGCATGGAACGGGAAAAACTACTCGATTTTGCCAAAACTAAGAACCTTCCTTTCAAGCTTCGATTTAATAAACTCTCAATCGGACGAAATTCGTATGTTTATGATACGGATTCCCAAACCGTCGTGGAATGTAATCGCTAGCAATTACAAACTGCTTCTGCAACATCGTCTACGACAGTCGATAACATTACATTCCTTTTATTAAACTGCCGAAGCATTCGAAATAAATCAGATGACCTAGCTAGTCTTATCTCAGTTACCACTCCAGACGTTGTTATCGGAACTGAGTCATGGCTGGACCCGCCTGTTCTTAACACTGAAGTTTTCCCTCCGAACTTTGTTGTCTACCGTAATGACAGAGATAATCACGATGGCGGTGTATTTTTCCTCGTTCATCAGAGCCTACACAGCATTCCTGTAGACATTACCGGCGTAACCTGTGAAATGGTGTGGTGTAAGATTTCCCTCTCCCGAGGTGAATACTTAACTGTTGGTTCGTTTTATAGGCCGCCATTGAGCACTGCTCAACCGCTTCTTTCATTGTATAACGCACTTTCTGTTGTTGCGCCGGGTCATGTAGTCTTGGGTGGTGATTTTAATCTACCAGATGTTACTTGGCTAGATCACCGCCCCTGATTGAAAATTCATCCTCGCTCTACGCAACATTTTCTGACATTATTAATGAATTCCATTTGTATCAGTTTGTTACTAAACCCACAAGACTTGGCTTGGCGTTAGTCGTGCAAGTGTTTTGGATATTCTTCTTTGTAATAGGTTTCCATCGATCACCACTGCTTCAGTAGTTCCCGGAATAAGTGATCATGAGGCAGTAGTAGCGACTATGAAATGTTTGAATGTGCCTAGACATAGAAACCCACCCAAAAAGGCGTACATGTTCAATAGAGGGGATTATGATAGTTTAGGTTTTGTCCTTATGAATTTTTTGTCTGATTTCGAGGGGTACAGTGTGTCATGTGATCTGAATACCTTATGGAACATCTTTAAAAATAAAATACAAGAATTGGTAGAACTTTATGTTCCAAGATGGTCAGCGCGAAGCGCAAACAAGATAAGCCATGAATGAATTCAGAAATCAGACGCTCAATAAATACAAATAAACGTGTTTTTGCACGATATAAAAAAGTAACGATTAACTGATCTTGGGCCAGCTTAAAAATCTTCAAAAAGATCTCAAAGTAAAAATAAAAAAAGATGATTCAGAATATTTTCTCTCACTTGATAGCAAACTTAAGGACAGTCCCAAAGAACTTTGGAAGTATGTAAAATCGCAACGAAGGGATGTGGCTGGTGTCTCCTCTCTTCTAGTTGATGATAATCTTGTGACAGTCGATAGCGTCAAGGCAGCCGCTTTCAATAAATACTTCAAGTCTGTGTTCTCAACTTTCGCACCTTCATCACTACCGCCGACGGTTGACAATGTTAGCGTTAAAATGAACGAACTCGCGTTCGATTACAAATGCATAAGAAAATTACTAGGCAATATAAAACTTGGAAAAGCGCCTGGGCCGGATGGAATTCCAAATATCGTATTGAAATCTTGCGCCGATATTGTAGCATCCTACTTATTAATAATATTTACGAAGTCGCTAGAGAGTGGACGTCTACCTGATGATTGGAAGTTTTGTAATGTAGTCCCAATACACAAGAACGGTAAAAAAAAATAGTGTCGAAAACTATAGGTCGATTTTCCTAACGAGTGAATGTTGTAAGATAATGAAACATATAATTTATTCTAACCTTATTAGTCATTTAAATATCAACAATTTCTTTTCCTCGGCTCAACACGGTTTCCGCACAGGGTTATCATGTAACACTCAGCTCCTACAATTCTATCACGACCTTGCTTGTGCATTTGATAGATGCTGCCAAACTCATTGTATTTTTCTAGATTTCAGGAAAGCTTTTGGCGTGGTTAATCACTCGCTCTTGCTTCATAAATTACATAGCCTAAACATCGATGTAAAAGTTTTGCAATGAATAGCAAATTATCTTAATGCTAGGAAACAGCGCGTCATCATGAATGGGTTTCATTCATCATATGTAGATGTAATGTCAGGTGTACCACGAGGTTCTGTTTAGGCCCCCTCCTTTTTCTAATTTTTATTATTGATATCATGCACGGAATTCCATCGAATATAAGGTTGTATGCTGACGATTCCGTTTCATACAGAGAAGTGACCGATGACTACGACGTCCAGGTCCTACAGGGTGATTTAAATAAGATCACAGAGTGGTGTGACAAGTGGAAAATGTTCCTTAATGTATCCAAATGTGTCCACGTTCGATCCACTGGAAAATGTAAAATTGTCTCTGCCGTTTTTAAACTCAACAATCTTCCTTTGCAACTTAGCACTGAGGCAGTTTATCTCGGGGTACGCCTAACCGCTGATTTAAAATGGAATAATCATGTGAAGTTATTATGTTCTTAGGCCAGCGGCATGCTTCATTTTTTGCGTCACAATTTCAGAAAAGTGTCGGCTCATTTGAAAGAAACCCTCTACTTATATTACGTCCTCCCAATCCTGGACTATGCTTGTATTCTTTGGGACCCACACACGCAAACATGTATAAATCAAATTGAAAGAATTCAGAACCAGGCCGCAAGATATGTGCTAAATAACTATAATTTGCTTGATACTGTCTTTCAATTAAAGCTCCAACTCGGATGGAAACCTTTATAACTAAGACGAAAGTGCCTCCTTCTCAACTTTATGTATAATCTTTATCACGGTAGCGTCGGTATAGATACGTCGAGATACCTATTGGAACCTCATTACGTTTCTCTTAGAACTAGTAATCAAAAAAGATCCGAGAATTTCGCGCACGGACCGACGTTCTAATATATTGTTTTTTTCCGCAGACAGTTAATGACAGGAATGTGCTGCCCGACTCACTTGTAGAGCTTCCTACTGTACAATCATTTTTTGATAAAATTATGTTATTGTAGTCGGTTCGATGATTTTTTGTGTGACTTCTGCATGCTGTTAATAATTTTTTTAATATTATTGCAGTATATATTGGCATGTTTCTCCTGCTTGCTGTTATTTGTTGTTGTTCTGCTGTGCTTTGCTTTTGTAAATTTCTTTCGTCCCCCCTACTGTAATGCCCACCGGGCGATGTAGGTACCAAAAAAAAAAAAAAATACGCATCGCAGCTGCCAGATGCAGTCTTCTCCCTGCCTCGGTCGTAAGCGGCGCCATTTCGGTCACTGGCCACTTCAGTGAGTGGCCTGCAGTGGTAGCCCACCACGGGCTTGGTTTCTCACTTTCTCTACGGAAGACGCGTTTGTTTTTCAAGTCGTTTTCTGGGTGGGCCACATCATTGTGGTGCCTTGGCCTCGGATGAGGTGTTGTGATGCATGTACTCCAAAGCAGGATCGCAACCGATTAACCAACTTTTATTAATCGACCTCATAACCGTCCCCGTGGCTTGGCTTCATTTTTTTTCCTCCCTTGTTCCAGGCCTGGACTTGCAGGTCCAGTTTCTTGAGGCCAGGTGGCGCAAGCTGTGGGCCAATGATCCCGCATATAATCCGACGACACTACATTTCCCCCTTGACTTTTAAAGGGAGAGTCGCTTCAGTCGAGTATGTAGTCTCCCAGATGTTTGGGACGATTCCCGCGAGATTGACGTTCTGGATTACGCCAGCTTTCTGCTCCCGGTATCGCCTGGGTGTCGTCAGTTGTAGCGTCCCCACTTGGTCCGACTTCTGAAGGGTCGATTTCAGGAGGGTATTCGTCACTGTTCAGGGGCATACCCATCCATGACTCGGAGGCATCCCAGTCTTTCGTGTCCTTTGTCAGTTGATCGCGCCGTGAAATTAGCTTGAAAAAAAAAGGGTTCCTGATAATCCTTTTGTTCCCCCGTTCGACGGTGATTGCTGTCCCCTGTACTCCCGTCACACTGTACGATTGGGGTTTGTAGGCGTACTTGTGAGAGTGCGGCGCTGGTCGCTTCAATAGCACGGTGTCTCCTGGTTGAACTCCATGCGGCACTGCATGACGTTTTTCATCGGCGAGGTCTTCATTTGTTGTTTGTTTCATTGGTTGGTCGCCTCGAGATTTTCATGGTGGTACCTCTCCAGAGTCTGGGGAAGTTTCGTGCGAATTTTCCTTTCGAAGAGGAGTTCCGCTGGGGTGAGACCCGTCGTCGAATGTGAAGTTGCCCGGTAGTTCAGAAGGTACTCGTCGAGTTCCTCTTTCCAGTTGCTTTATTCCACACTGGCAGCCTACATCGTCTTCTTGACGTTTCTCACGATCCTCTCGACTTCGCCATTTGCTTGTTACCATAGATGCGTTGTCCGGTGATGGCGGTTGCCATTGCGCCACAGGAATGCTGCAAACAACTTTCCAAAAACGGAGGACCGTTGGCAGTCTTCAGATTATAGATCATGGATCGCTCAGCTTCGCTGTTACAGCTTTCGCGTTCATCGAAGAAAGAGTTGCTACGAGGGGGAACCGCGTGTACTCATCGACCACCACCAGTAGGTACTGGTTACCCGGCAAGGGACCGGCAAAGTCTGCTGCAAGCGACTGCCAGGGTCCATCTTGCAGTGGCGTCATCCTCAGTGGTGAGCCATTCTTCTCCACGGCTGCGCTCTTGCATGCTTCGCAATTCTCGACTGCAGCTTCCACCGTCACGTCGATTCCTGAGAACCACATCTTCTGCCTGAGGAGCTGTTTGGTCTTCACCATTTCTTGGTTTCTCCGGTGAGCCAGTCATATAGCCTGTGCCTGGGCATTTTCCAGGATCATGAGTCTGGTTCCTCTCAGCACAACGTATTCTCGGCGACGGTCAGTTCATCTCGAATCTGGACAAAAGGCTTCAGTCTGCCGCTATTCCATAGACGTTCAGACGTCTTGCACTTACATGCCTGGAGAGCGCGGACTAGCATCTCCATTTGAGTGTGCCCCTTGTTAAGGCTTTTTCTATGTCTTGTATGGTCAACGCTCTGAGTGGGGTGGACTGCAGAATAAAATAAATGTATTCCTTCATTGCGGCCGTTTCTCTTGTGGGGGTTGTCACTCTTTACTGCAGGTGGGTGCCTTGACAGGGAGTCAGCAGGGTTGTCCTTCCCCGATGCCTGTTGGACATCGAAAAGATTGTGCTGCAGTCACTGAAGCGTTCCAGACTCGCTGAAAGTTTTGCGCTCGAGTTTTTGATTATGGACACTAGTGGTAAGTTGTCTGGTTTTACTGTGAACTTGCCTCCAGCCAGGTACACGCGGAAGTGTTCTATGGTGTACACGATGGCCAGCATTTTTTGTCGGTGTGTTGGTACCTTCTTTCTGTAGGTGCCAGCTCTTTGCTGTAGTAAGTTAGTATGCTGGGCTTTCTTCCTTCTGGCTTTTGTTGAATTAGCATACCAGCAATTCCTCCAGGTCCAGCATAGTGAAGACGTAGGTCTCATTTCTTTCATCAAACTATGCCAGAGTGGGTGCACTTGACAGTTCCTGTCCCAAGCTCTTTAAGGCCTCTCGTGCCGTTCTGTCTAGCAAAACTCCGAGTCAGCATGTTTCAGGTTCCTTAAGGGTTCAACCATCAAGGCGAGGCGGGGGATAAACCTGTTGCAGTAATTCACCATTCCTAGAAGGCTTCTGACTTCTGTCGCTTTTCTAGGAGGTGACATCTTCGCTACTGCTTCTACCTTTTCGGGACCCACATTGACATCACTTGCAGAGAACATATGACCGAAGAATTTCAGGCTCTTGGTTCCTAGAACGCACTTCTTGGCGTTCACGGTGAGCCTAGCATCCTCCAGGTGTTTAAGTACAAGGCGCAGACGACGATCGTGTTCTTCAAGCGTCCGTCCTGATACCAGGATGTCGCCGCTGACGAAGCCCCACTCTCGCCTCCCTCGTAGGATGGAGGGAAGCAGGGCGCACGTGTGTTGCTTGTCTAAACCCCTGGGGAACAGGACCGTGGGCGCAGAGATCCGCTCCGATAAGAAACCGAAACCTAGAAACGAGTCACAATGAAGCGTTTGAACAGAACACGTAAAATGCTACCCCCCTTATATCTTTCTAAAAAGAGTTGATTTAGTTGTTTTTGATGAATCTCAGCAAGTTTCTCGTTGAAACCATATCATCATTTTAGTAATTAAAAATTTAATTAACAAATCTTATTTAATCATCCCACTGATCGTTAAGATTAGGCTCCTATACTACGTTCCCCTGGCCATATAACTCACCTACACAGACCGCAAAAGTTTCGCTTTCACCACCTTTTTAAACAAATATGTAAAGCTTAAAAAAATCGCCCTTCAAACCAGTGAAAATGCGATACCAGCATGGTGGAGCCTTGTGAGTGAATTCTCCAACATGGCTTCACCATGCTGATATCGCGTTTTCGCTGGTATAGGATGTCCCATAATACGTTATGTTTGTATGGTTCCGTGTGCCTGCATGGTTTCGTGCGCCGGCATGGTTCCGACATAATCCTCTAAGCTGGTATAGGATGTCCCATAATACGACACGTTTGTATGGTTCCGACCACCTTTATCGTTCCGCCTTAATCCATATGCTGGAGCCGCCTTTTCGGTGGTATAGGATGCCCATAATACCACACGCTTGTATGAGGCATTATCCATAATCTTGTCATCATCAAGGCTTTCCAAGAGGGTAATAGTGCTCGTATCAGCAAAACTAGAATTAATTACGTGTCGCAGACCCCGCCTCTTACTGGTGTTCTACGACGATCATCCAGATGACAGCCATTTTGATAGGCACAACGCGCCCCTTTTACGTCGTGAAAGTTGCAAATAGCGAAAGCGACCTCTTTTATTTTTTGTCCCGGAAATCTTTTGTAACATGTATCAGTGATATTCTGCTCCTTATGGCTGGACTGCATAAAAAAGCCCTACGGTGTTTTTTTTTGTGTTTTTTTTTCGTTTTGTGTTGCGTGTTAATAAACCATTCTGGTAAACCAGATTTGCACAATTGTATAATTGTGTCAGTCACTGACTTCGATACAAATTACCGAATGCGGAAGTATCTTCGAAAGTAATTGAATGACATGTCTAATTATTTGTGCTCCACACAATGTACTTTACAGTGAGAGTAACTTGATTAGTATTTTGAATACTTTATGAAGCAGGTACTTAGTAACTTAACTTAAAAGCTTTTATCGAGTATTTTTTCCAACACTGCTCCATCTTTTCTTCTTTTCCGCCGCCGTCCTAGGCCTAGCCTTACAGGTCCATTTTCTTGAGGCCAAGTGGCGCTAGCTGTGGGCCGGCTAATCATCCGACAACACTACAATCATGAAGAACTTTCCACTTGCCCTACACGCGTTACTTAGAAAGTGCTGCGTCATAGACGCGTTTCGTGCCCAAACGGCAGCAAGATCAGTTTAATGTTCTTGCCGAACTTATGCACGCGTCGAAGTGGAGAGATCTCTGGGACGGGTGTTCGAGCCAGCGTCCACGGGTGTCCGAGCAGATTCGACGACCAGAAACTGCACGCATCTAGGGCCATAAGACCGAGGTACAGAGGTACTTTTGTTTTTGTTCGTTTCTTTTCTCCTCAATTTCGTCGTCTGGCAGGTGTAGACATTTTAAGCATGGGCTGCTGAAGCACGTGCCAATAGGGGATATACACTGGACGCCATATTTTAGGGCGATGTTTAGAGCGCATGCTCAGATTGTGCTCACATTAATAGGCACCTAAGCCTGGCAATCTTTATGGTGCGCAATGCACGTTGCGGAAGAACTGTGGAAGGTCGCCGTGAGGACGCGCTCAGCAGTTGCGCACAAAACTATGGCCGCCAGTGAATACTCCCTATGAGACTATCTGGTGGATTGTATCGCACCATTCACCGTGCCATGTGTCCTCATCTAAAGAGTATGTTGCACTAATCAAAGCACCATATGCAGAATTGCAATGTAAGAAGAACGGAAACATTTTGTTCCATTGCCACACTGAGAGTAACCATGCGACGTGCAAAATAGGACGGGCCGAGTCATACAGGACAGAATGATGTCAACAAACTAATTTTCTCGAGCACCAGTTTCGAAAATCTTGCAACTTCTAAATATTGCAGAATATTGATTGCATGAACATAGGAGTCCCTTCTAACGAATACACAGCATATCGCTCTAAATCGCGAAATTTGGTGCCTGAAAAAATTCCTGAAACCCACTCTTCTCGAAGTTTGTGAAATAATAGGCCCGTAAAAATAAAGTTGTTTAGTGACCAATTCATTCAAGACAGGTCGGAGAATGCCACAGTCGAATCCTGCTGCAACGAAATTGACGGGACACGCGAAACGGAAAGTTGATTTTACATCACCCCAGGCAGCACACCGTATTGGGCCAACATTGGATTTGATGTGGCAAAGAATGGCCCAACAATGGCCCAATGAGCCATATGTTTTCCAATATTGGAATCACATTGGACAATAATGGACTATCAAAGCCAATGTTTTTCCAATATCGGTGATACGTTGGCATAGGCTGGTCAACATTGGACTGTCAAAGCCAATAGCTTTCCAATATTGGATATACGCCGGCGTAACCTGTACAATATTGGACTGTCAGAGCCAATGGCTTTCCGATATTGAATATACGCTGGCTTAAGCTGGTCAATAATAAACTGTCAAAGCCAAGAAATTTCCAATATTGGTGATGTCATGGTGTAGGCTGGTCAATATTGCACTGCCATAGCCAATGGCTTATCGATATTTGTGTCCGCGAACCTTTTTTTTTTTTGCATTGCTGAGGTAGGAAAGTGGAAAAGGGTCATTCACGCGCTCGCTCCGGGGCGAGATTTTTATTTAACCAACTTCATGGGGCGTACGTCGCCGATGCTTTTTAACCGCGGTCAGAAATACGTCCTTAGCTGCCTATAGGACTATTGCAGTTTTTTTGCAGGCTGCTCTCCCTTCACATCGCCTTACCTCGGCGTTGAAAACTTCATTTAATTATTTAGATTTAATTATTTTTGTCTTTTCCGGTGTATTTTGTATGTATATGCATTCCGTAGCGTTAACGTCTTCTACTTTGTCCGTGCCCCTGCCATGTTTGTATTTCTTTCTGCGTGCTCTACTTTTTATATTTAATGTTTCCTTGCATATTTGTCATTGTCGACGAAGTGACTTCTACTCTCAGGTTTACGGGAGTCTATCGCTCTAGAAAGTCGTCTATTGGACTCGAATGAAGTCTCGAGAGGGCTGCTTCGACTGCCAGTGCACATGTCATCAGTGTAGGCAGAGCAACGATGTAGCAATCGCGACGCGAGAGCATACTACGCCTCCATTTGGCCGGCCGCGCTCGCTCTGCGGAAATGTGAGCGTGGTACTCTCGAACCCCGTTAGCTTACTGAAGTTGGAAGACGCTACTTTGTCGTCGCGAATCCTTTGCCTTTCGAACGGTCGCGAAGCCGTTGCGCCCGGCGTATCCTACGCAGCATCTTTCCGAAATTGTTAGCGCAGCATCGCAACCTTCTGTCAGCGAGCGTCGGCGATTCATCGTGTGTTGAAAGTAGGACGATGTGCTGTACGCGGTGCCTTTTATGTGTAACTCTTTCGTAAAAAAAATTTGAAGTTTAAAAACGCGAACCTAACAGTGTACAAATAATTTTAAATTTATTGATAATATGTATATATATATATATATATATATATATATATATATATATATATATATATATTTATTTATTTATTTATTTGTGGACATCGTGCGCAAAAAATAGTCGCGCTTAGTTCTTCATTCTAAATTTTAATGTGAGTTATACGACGTAAAACATACTGTCTTCAAACTTGCCCCGTTTAGAATCACTTTTGGGCTGGACAGCTTCTTTAGAAATTCAAAAGCTATATAGCCTTCAAAGAGCTGTCCTGTTCAATCGGTATTGGCAGCAGGGTAGACGCTATGCGTGTCTTAGGCCAATCGTGTCTCCGGTTAGGGTCACGTGACTACAGTCTGAAAGCTGGTGATAAGGCAGAGCACGGAACCTGACTAAAAGCCCAAGGCCACGCATAACATCCACTGCACTATCAACCTTGGTTGCAAGTGACAAATCCTCTGGTTGGGTTCATTGTTGAAATGAGCCTGAAGATTAGCCTTTGTAAGCGCACCCCCCGTTCTGGGCTGCTTTCTTTCTACTCCTTCTCTCTTTTTCTCCCTCTCCCTAAGCTGAAGGCGCAGCGTGATCACGTGGTTTGACGGATGACGCATTAGCCGTTGACAAACCCGGAATGCCTGCGAAGACCGGACCTAGTTTCGCGTGTGATGCGGCCTGCGGGCCTGCTGTAGATTTCGTTTCTGTGGTAAATGTGGTAAATCTAGTTCTAGAGTTCCGATCACCAGCAGCGCATCTCGTCTTAGTGCCAAGTGCGATCTTCAACATGCGGATTGCCAAGACCATGGATATTCTTTCGGCAGCGCCTACACACCGGTGATCTTCCTTTGTTGTGGGCATACATGTGACCACTAGCTTCGACGGACCGAAGACACGACGGACCGCCTTCTCTTCCATGTGATTGACAAGGAGAGGTCCTCCTGACTATTTGGGATAGGTATTCGCGCTACGCAATGTACGTTTTGTCCCTAGGCGATGAGTTTGAACCGTGTCGAACTCTGTGCCAGGAATCTCCGACGAGTTCAACGTGTAATCCTGAGCGATCGGCCCGAAAGGCCCTGTACAGCGCTGTTTGCAAGTGCTTTTTATTCTAATAGACCGTGAGAGACGTTCTGATTGGTTATTTTTGTGTTCGAAGTCATTTTTATTTAGTCTTTTTTTTGTGTTAAATTATGGCTGTCTTTTTGGCGGTAGATGTGTGCTGTAGTAAAAAGTACAAAACCAGCGTGTTGGTAACAGTAATTAAACATGAGGAAGATACACAAAAACGGGGACGGACAACGTCCATCCCCCTTTCTGTGTATCTTCCTCATGTTTAATTAAGTAAAAAGT
The DNA here is from genome assembly GCA_013358835.2 of Ixodes persulcatus. Lineage (NCBI taxonomy): Eukaryota > Metazoa > Arthropoda > Arachnida > Ixodida > Ixodidae > Ixodes > Ixodes persulcatus. The sequence goes on from JABSTQ010005188.1 coordinate 102,137, forward strand.
CCTCCCGGTATTTCCAAGCCGAATACCACAGAGCGTTGTGTAGTCCTTATTTGCCAAGGTTCGGCTTGTTGGGTGCCAGTGGAGTTTCAGTTATGTCACCGCGCTCTGCGAGTGTAATTGCCAGTAATTGTCTTTACACGACAAGCTATTTTATGTGCGTGATTTATTTTAAACTCTTGATTGATTCAAGCATCAAGTTCTGTTCAACTGTCATGTTCTTACGTATAACGGGGTATTTATTGAACTGTTAATTTAGTAGTGCGTTTGACACTGGTGAGCTGAAGAGGAAGGTCGGCGGTGTGATTTATAAATTGTAAATACTATGGAGGCTATATGGGTACATTTATAACTACAAATTTCCGTGCCGCAAATACCGTAAATCTTAAAAAACGTTTTTTTTTTTTTTTTTTTTTTTCAAATGAAAGTAGAAATTTTGGTGTGAACTTACATATGGCGAGATTGTAATTCTTAAGACTTCTTAAAGCTAGCTGAAATGTTGGAGGACGCCATGATGTTGCAAGAGTACAGTTAAGCAATTTATGAAATAACCTTCGTACTATTTCATTAATTTTTTAAACCACTCTAAATATTTTAATCTAGATCGATCGAGCTCTGAGTAAGGACAAGTCGGACGAACAAAACAATAGTAAACTCCTGGGCCGTCTTTCTAGAAACAGCATCTCAGCTGAGACGGGGGGAAAGAAAGCACTGTCAAAGCCAGCGTACGAGCTCAACGGGACTCAAGCCTCGACTCAAGACACTCGTGCGTCCCAGCCTTTACAGTGCGTTTTTTCACCCAGTCTCAGCTGAGACACTGATTCCAGAGAGCCGGCCCCAGTGTCTTACCCGCGCATCTATTTATTTTAGAAGGCAGTACTAAGTTTTTTTACATACAAAATAACGAAAAATAATTCACTGGAAAAGAAGGTTTATAATATGGAAAAGTAAACATAAAAAAGTCGGTAGGCCTTTCCGAGGTTTTATACTTCCAGAGCAACTGAGCCGATTAATCGAGTAGTTAATTAAAGGGCGGCGAATAATAATGAAGCGATGTTTTATTTTGATATTCATTATTGACAAACGTAAGAGAGAACTGAGAGCCTCTGAAACCCTTCACCTGAATCCAAACCCCCGCTTCTGTCTCTTTCAGAATCCTGTGGCCAGGCCCCTGCGTGGAATCCCTTTGCCCAGCTTTTCGCACAGCCCTCTGCCCTGTCCACTACGGAGCCTGCCGCCGAGTCTGCCTAGGCCCCCCTGGTTGCACAATTTTTTTTTAATTTTTTTATTCGATTTAAATAAATTATGAACTGCCAAACGTTATGAACAATTCATTTGCATGCTTTAATGATTTCTAAAGTGTCCAAATATGGTAAAATTGCTGCGTTTATTAGATTTTAGTACCAGAAAGAAAACGGTGCCTGAGGAAAAAGGGCAAGGGACTTGCTTGGTTCTCTGCACTGTTTTTGTGACACTGGTTAGAACACGGACTGAAAAATGGCATCCAATATTGTCATAGACAATGGATGCAAAAAATAGCCAGTGTATTAAATTGGATTTCAATATTGGAATATTCAATATTTAGGCCAATGTTGGAAGAGCCAGCGTGTAAGGCGCTGGATGCCAACGTTGGTTCAGCCAAGGGTGGAACCTCTATGCCAATATTAGATAAAAAAAGCGCAAACCACGTTGGTCCAACGTGGGCTAGAACGTTGGCAAACCAGTGGTCCAACATTGGCACCAATGTTGGACCACCATTGGATCGGGTGGCGTTTTCGAAAATGCCAACGTCAGACCAATATTGGAACCATTTTTTGCCAACATTGGGCCAACGGGGGTCCAACAATGATGTGCTGCCTGGGACTGTTTCCTTCCAATACTCTTCGCGGAGATTTCGAGCCGAAAGTGGCGATGCATCGCGGCGTTGCATCGCGGCGTGAACGTACCGCTCTTGGGAAGGATGATGGCCCTGTGCAGGGTGACGTCCTCAAAGACGACGTTCACCTGGGTGTAAGGTTTGCCCAATCGCTTGGCCAGGGACTTCCAGGCCAGCACCATATACCCCGTGGCCGGGAACAGCACCCGTCCGTCGATTTGGTTCCCCGCCAAGTAGCCGTCGTTCTCCCCGGCCTCCAGGTCAAGCTCCACCCATTCCTCGGGGACCTTTGGGACGGGAAGGACGAAATCGATTTCAACCAGCGAGCGAAATTTACGCAACACAATCCGAGAAAACGGTTGCCGTGTCGCGGCCGGTCAGAAGGCGGCAAAGCATTTGGAAGGGACCGAGTACGCTGTTCAGCCTTGTGACCGCTTACGAGAGGACAGACTGATGCATTCCGTAGGGTAGTCTTGGAATACTTGAGATTTGCGCAAGAATTGAAAGTTTTAATGCACATTATTCTTTCACTGTGGCTTTAGAAACATTTGACGCTGTTACAAGTGACCACATCTCATAGACACTAATACCTACATTAGATTCCTTAAATAGTGCAAAACCTTCACTACCGTAAATGCAGTTCCAGGTCTACCTCATAGGAGGTGCCAGTCTGTTCTTTCGCCACAACACACCGCCTTAACGCCGGTATGGGCAGCCAGACTTGACCGGCCTTGCCGGCGACGTGCCCTCGCATCATCTGCCTCCACCTATCCACAGACAGATCCGCACATCTAAATTCAATTCCGCAGAGCTACAGGCCACCGAGCTTCGCAAACTGGACATGCCTCGCCCCATAAAGCCGCCCGACCACCGGAAACGCATTTTCAACTCGCCGCTTTCCTTCGTGCAAGCAGCGAGTCTTCCCTCGTACATATAACTTTTAGGGGCGAAGCTCCTTAGGGTCTAGCCTTGTCCGTCCGTCCGTCCGTCCGTGCTCACAACCGATCGCCATCCCATCTGTGTTCTTAAAAAAAGAAAAAAAAATGTTTGCGCAGTCGACAGGATGCGAACCCGTACGGGGAGACCCCAATGAATTTCTAGTCGATCGCCTGCACCACTCGGCCAAGACTGCGGGACGAGTAGGGGGCTCTGAGATGTGGTAGTAACTCAAGAGCTGGGTATGTCATGGATGAAACGTTGCATGTAGCCGCTCAACGTCTATACAGGAGAGGGCGCTGCGGTCAAATGCGTATATAATCGCGTTAAACTCTGCATGCATTGGCTCAACGTTTATAGACGAGAGGGCGCTGCGATCAAATGCTCAAATGCGTGTATAACCACGTTCCATACCACACATTCTCTTTCTGACATGGACCGTTGACTTAAGCGGTGGAGATGCGTTCCCAAGGCTTCTAGCGGATCCAAGCTGATCCGCTGGAAGAACCACTGGCTCTGCATTTCATCGACCATAAAGCAGTAATAATGAAGTCGAAACGCAACCCGGAACTCAGCACTACTTATGAGCAATAACAAAAAAAAAATGAGCACCATCAGCACTACCAATGAACAATAAAATCAGTATCATCAGCACCACCAGACCTTCGCCCCAAACAACATCATTCATCACGTGGAGATGCGGTCATTTTTTATACCTCTCTACGTCTCTTTCTCGCTCTCTCTCTCTCTGTCCTCCCCACACCACAATTTCAGATGACTATGGCAGGGTGTCTCCGAAACTGATTCTCTCGAATTACATGACTTTACTGTGTTTATGCCGAGTATTTCGATAAAACACCCTGATAGTTACGAATGTGCAAAATATGGAATTTCGGGGGCATTCGGACTGTTCCTATTTATTTCGGAGAGTCGGGTGGTTGCTGAAGATGCACAGTGTTACCTCAGTCAAGTGTCGCAAGACGCGCAGGTCACCCGTGCCACCGCAAGTCACACCGTCTTGCTTTGTTGCTTGTTGCTGCGCCGCCCTCGTCGGTTGCTTTTTTCGAATTAACCCAGTTTCGGATGATTTCTCTGACAAATCCCAGACCTCTCCGGAAGCTTTAAAATTCCCTGACAATTCCAGGATTTCCAGGTTAACTAGACAGCCTATAGAGACAAGCGAAACAGCAGCTTATTTAATTTTCATATAAATGAAACACTTCGAAAACATCAAGAAGCACAAGGCTTCACAACGCGCTTGGTCGCAATCAGAAGCAACTGCGTAGACCGGCCTTTTCTCTGCGGCCCCGGCAGGCGTTGCAGCCACACTCACCTGTGCCGAGCTGAAGAAGTCCTTGTACGTGACCACCGACCAGGACTGCGAGTGGTCCCAGCTGACCAGGTGGGCCACGTTGGGCGTACCCCTGGGCAAGGGCCACGGCACCCGGGGGAACAGGGGCTCCAGCTGCAGGGGCACCCCGTGGGCGTGCAGCTTGCCCAGCGAGGTCAGGAAGAACGCCGGCACGTCCGGCACGTCCCGCTTCATCAGCCCCAGGCAGGTTGCCTGCGGAGCAGAGGCGCGGTCAGGGTGGCCACTTTGCCGCCGCAATCGTGCGCATACGTTGTTACGTCTTTATTCTGGAAATACAACGGCCGGTACTTTTTGGCTCGGATGAAACAAGCGCAACCGTACCCTATGAAAGAAAAGCACACGGTGTGCACCCCGTAAAGGCTGGTTCGCGCACATACGCCCTCTTAAAATCTCTCGCGAAAAGACAGCACACTTGCACCATCTATAGGGCAGCCGTAAAACATTCGAAATTTCTGGTTTTACACATCTTTTCTTGCTGTTGGCTTGAAAAGTTTTTGACGATGTTAAAAACTACCATATCTCAAATAGTATGTACATTTGATTACGAAAATACTGCAAAACCTTGGCTCTAGTAAAATGTAGCTCCAGGGTCAGCTCGTAAATGGTGCCCCCCTGCCAGCGACTTCATTTGTCTTGAGATATCGCAAGAGGTCTCGATGCACTCTGTCGTAAGCAGTCGCAGCAAAGTGAACTCGCCTTAAAGGGACACTGACAGGGTATTTATGCACGCGAGGTTTTTAGTTGTACGTGACATATGAGAGCCCAATCACCCAGAACAGAATTTGCGGCTCGAAATTCGGTTTCTTTCCGCCCGAAAACCGCCGATCGAGAACTGGCCGCTTTGAGTCGCGCTCACTCTCTTCACCGTGATCACGGGCCGTTTTCTAAGGTTTAGACACAACCACCAAATTTGATCAAAGTCGTGTGTCATAGAAGACCCACGCTTAAAATTATAAATAGAAAGGAAAAGAAAACCTATTTTCTGTGGCTTCAAAAAGCTGCCAATACGTTGATTGAAAAAAAAAAGTTGCACAAAGAATTAGAAGCATTTTGTGCGTTCATGCGTAGTTCTCAGGATGGCGTCGTATCTCGCATCATGGGACTCGCGGGCTGGACGGCGATGACGGCGGACGACGGGAGTGGGACCTCTACTTCAGAACTGTCGTTCGCGGTACCGGCGAATTTGTCTTCCTTCGAAAGAAAACCCGCCCGACCACCAAGCAGACTGGCTGAAGACATCACCCCTAGTAGCACCGAATGTTGTTGAAACGTTGCTGGAATGTGGCCAGTGTTGTGCAATGTTGTACCACATAACACCATATAATCTCAATGTTACTTGCATGATGTTTTAGAAACATTTAACAACAATATTAATGTAATGTTAGTGAAACTGTAAGTAACATTATGCCACTTTTGTTGACGTGACTGAAACATTGCCGAAGAAACGCTAAGATAACATGATCTAGAAATGATGCATATATATCTCCAGGGTAACGTTTGTCTGACATTTACAGAATGTTTAGAAACATTATACAGTTCAAACTTCAGGTAGTGCAATACCAGAAAACAAATTGATTGGTAGAAAAAATGCTTTTCAGAATGGGCAGTACTCATATGACCTTATTTTTTTTATGCAACAAATATGTGAAATGCTGTCACTGCCCGTTTATGCAAAACTTGTCCAGATATCTAATGAAACATGTCTGCTCAAAACTCGATATGCTCCTGCTTGTCAATAACCAAAATGTGTAATTTAAGGTGCTTGTTTATCATATATTGCTTGCTGGTCGTATCAATGTGAAACTGTGCAGGCACAAGGCTTCCAATGCTATAAGATCTTAACCAAACACCTGAATTGAAAAGAGGATATCTAGGTGCATACATTATATTTCGGCTCTGCATTGAGGAAATGTTTTCTAGCAAACACCATACTGCTCGGCAGCATCCAGTCTGGTGAGTAGCCTAGTCCCTTGCATTCTTTATTTCATATGGGTTTTGATACTTTTCTGCCCTATCTGTGAAAATCCTGCAAGGGGCCTAAAGTGCCCTGTTATTACTAATATCTAGAGTGCAAAGACAGCATATTGCTTGACTTTCAGTGGGAGCCCGCTGCTCGTATCTAGGCAACGATTTTCTTTTAACTTGGGTAATTGCTACAGAATGTTTGAGTGCATTATCGTGGCTGGTAGATTGTCCTGAAAGGATAGCTCTAGAGCTTTGCGAGCCCACCATAAACGACCCCCTTCACGCTTCTGTGACGCCAATTGCCATTCTGTCACTGTGACGGCGCTTGCAGGACTGTTTTTAAATTGACGGCACTAGTCCTTGGCATGAAAATGTTTTCATATGTTATAATAGCCGCTATTTTTCTCAACAATTACCCTGAAAGGAGGGGAGCTGGTTGACATTCATCATCTTTTAAGCGTACATAAACAGTGAGTAAAGAACAGTCGCAAGTATCTCGACTAAGACATTTGTGCCTGTTCAATTAGTCATGAGCATATGGACTAGGGACCACACATAGGGACAAGCCTCATTGTGAACATATTGTGTTCGTAAATGTTAGTAACAGTCAACAATTTTCAGTTTAAGAGCCACTGAGCAAAAATGCAAGTGGCTAAATTAATTACACCAAGCACGCTATCGAGGTTTCGAAAATATCGTAATAACAGACCGCTCCTCGTCGCCCTGCTACTAAACTCGATTCTACGAACTTCGCTGCGAGGCCTGGAGCTCATAGATTGGCCATGTTAGGAACGACGTCGGCCGAAGTTACCTATCGCGCGGGATTACATACTTTACACGGAACCACGGTGGAGCATGCACACAACACACAACCACCCACGGTGCAACCAGAACTGCTAGAACTCTAAAACGACGCCTAAAAACAAACCGCACACGTCCTACTCATGACCGCTGCCATACTGCTGAAAGCAAACGTGCTTAAAGCGTACAGAGAGTAGAAAACGGTTGCGCAGCTGCCATAGAGGCCATCGAGGCCATAGACGCCATAGAGATCATTCTGCTGATAATGATACCGATCATGCGGCTGAACCCGAGCGGCAAAGCTGGCGAACGCAATGAAATAAAGATTTAGGCTGTGAAATCTATTTGCGTACGTGATTTATAAAATAATATTACAGGTCTTCATGTACATAATATTTTACATATTTGTTTTATTTATACTCGCGTTTATATTTTTTTTTCTGAGTGGATGTCTGGCAGTCGGCTTATTAGCGGCCGTTTTGTAGCCGTAGCCAGAAGCTGTCAGAAGTACATTTTCTTTGTTCGCCTCGTTTGCCTTGCTGGGCAGGTATTTGATGGTAATGGCGCGTAAACGTAGCGGCGCTGACATCGACTCTACCAACTCTACTTGGCGGTCAAAAGCACCCAACGACGGAGGTACGTTTTCCTTTTTTTTTTTTACTACCGTTGTTGTTCGTACTCGATAATGGAACGGGTGAAGCGCCCTTTGTCAGATCTGGGCGATCGCCAAAAAAGGCGGCGAGCTATAGACATTGTTCAAAGTAAGCTCGGCGAAATGTGGGAAGAGTCTGCAGGCTCCAGCTCCGACGAGAACGCTAGTATCTCTTCAGTGGCGAGCGAACTCGAGCCAGCTGAAATTGAATCTCCACAAGTGTCTGAAGCTTCTGTAGATTACCCTGCCTTGGGTGCCCCTTTGACTGACACTGAATGCGGTGATGTTTCGGATGTGGACGAGGGAAAACAACCTGAGGAATATACCGGTCAGCCGCCGACAGAAGGTCAAGTGCCGTCTACTTTGAGCAGCAAGTTGGCAGACTGGGCGCTCCGCACGAGCATACCTTCATCGCACTTGACGGGCCTGTTGAAGCTGCTGCAACCCTACCACCACGAGCTCCCAGCCGATGCCAGGACACTTTTGAAAACCCTACGTACCTCTGACGTTGCACAAATGGGTAGTGGCTCGTATCATTATTTCGGACTAGCTTCAGGCCTGGCCGCCGAAGTTGCGTCTGCCTGCCTTCCTGGGGAATGCTGCACTCTTTCACTTTCTGTAAATGTGGACGGACTACCAATATCTCGAAGTTCGCGTAAACAGTTCTGGCCAATTCTGGTTTCAGTTAAAGAAAGCGGTGGGCAGACCCCTTTTCTTGTTGCCCTCTATGAAGGGAATGCGAAGCCCGAGGACGTGAGTATATTCATGAAGGATTTTGTTGAAGAAATGACGATGTTGTTGGCAAATGGCATCTGTTTGAGGGGTAAAATATATGATGTAAGGCTTCGTGCCTTTATCTGCGATGCCCCAGCTAGAGCATATCTGAAGGGCATCAAGGGGCACACAGCATACTTTGGCTGTGAGAAGTGCACTGTGAAGGGGAAGCATGATGGCAAGAAAGTGATCTTTGCAGATGTCAGTGCACCACTGCGCACTGATAATGATTTCAGGGATCAGGTGAATGCCAGCCATCATCACGATGTTTCACCACTTTTAGCGCTAGGTGCAGGTCTTGTGAGTATCTTTCCACTCGACTATATGCATCTTGTGTGCCTTGGAGTAATGAAAAAACTGCTTCTTCAGTACTGGACTTCATCAACACCATCTTTATCCAAGCTGCCCGTTAGGGCCCGACTTGAAATATCAGAAAAGTTGACAGCTTTCCGAGCACAGACACCTTCAGAGTTCAGCCGCAAGCCACGTTCACTTAATGAGCGAGAGCACTGGAAAGCTGTCGAATTGAGAAACTTTTTACTTTACTTTGGACCACCATTGCTCGGAAAATATTTGGAAAAGAGGTTCTATGCCCATTTCATAAAGCTGAGCTGTGCCATAACCATCCTGGCAAGCCCGAAGTTTGCACTTACACACTGCGATCTTGCAGAGTCTCTGTTGAGAGAGTTTGTTTCAGAGGCTGGCACCCTTTATGGGAATGGCATCTATGTGTACAACGTACACTCGTTGATCCACCTGGCACAGGATGTCCGACAGTTTGGCCCTCTAGATACATTTTCAGCTTTTCCCTTTGAGAACTACCTCGGAAAGTTGAAGAAGTTGGTAAGGGGACCTGCCTTGGCTCTACAGCAGGTGATCAAGCGGCATTCAGAGCTAGCCTCTACATCGTTACCAAGCTCAAAAGGGCAACAGTCACCTCTGCTAAATGAGCACCATGATGGACCCGAGCCGCCAAACTTCCAGGGAAGCCACTGAAAGCACTCAACTCTCCAACATCTTGGAAGCACCCTCTGCTTGTGCAACTTTGTAATACACTAACACAAGCACTAGCAAAGAGAATAGAGATAGAATTCTGCTGGGTCCCTAGCCACATTGGCATTGATGGCAACGAGTTAGCTGACCGTGCAGCTTCTGCATGTGTAGATAGGACAGTTGACTATAACAGTATCCCTGCTACTGATTACCGAGTACCACTAAAGAGGCAAATAAAATATGCCTGGCAGAGGGAATGGGATGCCCAGCTACAAAACAAACTTCATCTAATTAAGCCCATCCTGAGTGAGTGGCGCAGTGCCAGACACAGAGAGCGTTTTTATGAGATAGTTTTATGCCGGTTGAGAATAGGACATACCCACCTTACTCATAGCTACCTCTTGCGTAGGGAGAGTGAACCGACCTGTGACTTTTGTTCTGAACCATTAAGTATACTTCACATTTTGATAGTTTGTCCACACTTTGAAGAGAACCGTCGAACTTGTTTCTCTATATTCTATCGGGAACATGTACCATTTCACTTGGCTCTTTTACTGGGTGACGAGCCTCTTGTCCCATTCTCACAAGTTTTTAATTTTTTGGAAGAAAGTAATATTTTGCGGAAGTTATAAGTCTAGTTCCTAGTAAGGTCCGCTTTGAGGCTTTAGTAAGTCTTTAAACAATGTAGGTATCCTTTACACAATGTTTCTGGCGCACTATAGCCCCGATGCTGCTGCGCCAAAAAACCCCAAAACCAAACCAACCAACCCTTCCAGGGAAGCCAGTACTGTGAATTTATTCTTCATGGCACACATCTTTCTGTCAAGCTTGCTGACAACTGTGTTCAGGTGAAGGACGGAAATGTGGTTATCATACGGAACTTTTTAAAAGAAAAAGAGAAAATCAGCATTTGTGGCCAGTTCTTCAAGGTGCTTGATAACCTCTATGTCAGCGGAGTGCCCTCATCTCAGCTTGGCATCTTCAAGGCCTCACAACTTTCGTCGGAGTACTCGTTGTGGAGTGTAAAAGACGTCAAGTGCAAATGTGTATGTTTGGCATATGAACAAGGCTCATATGCTATTTTTGCGCTTGCCCACCTGCATGCTTGAATGTAGCTGTTTGGTGTGTGTTCTGATTGTCACCATTTGTGCAAATGACATGAAGACCGATGACATCCTATCCTTTTCAGAAAATGTATTATTTCGTCCAGTTTACAAACGACGGGGACATTGCCGTTGTTCCTTGAAGTTGGTGGACGAACGATGCAACTGCTTGGCCGCCTTATAAAGGACACAGATTAACAAGGGCCATCAAGGACTGCGAGCAGCCCTCTGTGGATTGGGTTTCTTACCCATGTAGAGTGATGGCGTCGTCTTGTGAGTTCAATGATGGCGACATTCATATAATTTCTGCCGAGTTCTTGTACTAGCCACATAAAATGTTGGTTTCTGAGGGGCTGAACTTGTGTATTGGTCATCTTCTCTTTATTATGTTTGATATTTTTGTAGTTGCATTTCGAGTGTGTGAATGTTTTGCATTTTATCTCTGAAATAGCTTTGAGAAATCTTGATGAATTGATTCTTTTTGTGAGTTTTACAAGATGTAAAGCTTTGCTCGTTTTCTATTTTCTGAATTTCTTGTCAGGCTGTTAATGATATGGCATATGCTTCCAGAAGTTTTCCATGCATATATAAATCATAGGTGGCCCATGTGCTGTGGTTTGTAATTAAAAAGTTACTTTATTAGCAGAATCTCAATTACGATTTGTGATTACCGTGAAAGCTATATCCAACCAAAATAATATTTTTTGGGGAACGGTATAGCTGACCAAATTGATACTTTATTCACCTGAAAAGTGAAGCATACCTTTCAAATTCACAAAATTACAGCTTGGCTTTGCTGACTTGTGGCAATTATATGAATAGAAAAGGAAAGAGTTTGAACACTGAAACATCACACATGATGTTTTAGTGTTGAACTCTTTCCTTTTCTATTCGACTTGACCAACGCGCTCTTTCCAAGGCAATTATATGTTGGAAAGCCCGTAATGATCGTGCAGATATAGGCAGGGGTTAGGAAAGGAAATTTTGGGGTTTAATGTCACAAAGCAGCACAGGCCATGAGCGACGCCCTAAGCTCCCCTTGGGGAATGGACCAACCCAAGGTTCGAACCCTCGACCTTGCGCTCCGGAGACCGGAACGGTACCTCAGCACCACGGAGGGAGGTGGTCACAGGCAGGGGTTAGAGCAGGCTGGTATATAAATGTCAAAGCTAACATACCAGAACCTTTAGAATAGCTGCCAGCATTTCATTAAAAGGCTTGGAAGATATTTCATTGGGAGACTCTGAACAGTCTTAAGTCTTAGCTCAACATCACCTGCTACACTGAAGCCTTAAGGGGGCCTTCTAAGATAATGCTTTTCCACAATTTGAAAGCATCTCCATCTTGCTCTGACAGAAATGGGTGATAAAAAGGTTTCATGATCGGGATTATCAACTAAGATCAGTACTACTTAATTTTTTCTTACATTAGCAAATAGCTCTCGAGAACTCTAGAAAGTTGATCTGGTCATAGATTATTGTAGAGTGAAGTCTTGAGTTTTTTTTTCAGCAACATATGAGGGTGCAAAATAAAAGGAGAAAAAAGCTGAGGACACGTCAGATTTAGCAACAGAAGATGAGACCTCTCTGAAAAGAAAGAGGAAGCCATCTCAACATATCCTTTCATCATCTGAAGATGAGGAAACATGTGAAGCATTGGCACCAGATAATGTAACACGCTCACAGCACCCGACAGAAAAGTCTGTCACTGCATTTATCCCACCTCCTGCTCCTCCAAAAGTATCCACACTGTGTAACCGCCAGAGCCGTCGGTCAACCACCCATCGTCTAAACGTACACGCACAGGTGAGACCACGCTGCGATGCACAATGACATATGTTGTATCTTCTAGTTCCTCTCAGCCTTGGTTTATACGCATGTCTACAATAGAAAGTCATTCGCTCCGAACAAATAAGTGATGTTTAACATTTACAATGGAGCTTTTCAGGAGCTGTAGCCATTGCCTTCTTATATTGGCATGTAATCTTGTGCTCCTCTACTTTTTTTCAGTCGCTACTGTTCGCATTTCGGTTTGTGTGGGGCTCAATAAACAAGTTATTTCCTAAATTTTTAGCATTCGAGAAGCAGATCCTGCGAGTGTTGCGGACAATACTGTCCAGCTGGAAAACCAGGCCAAGATCTTGAGGAAGCTTGATACACAACGGGGACCAGAGCACAAGGGACCAGCGGTTAATCCAGAGATGCTGGAATTACTGCCATTGTCATCGAGCGAGGATGTTGTGCATCTCGAGAGGTGTCTGGCCATAGAAGGAAACATTGGAGCTCTAATACGTGAATGCATATAGTTTCGTTCACATTCCAAAGTTGTGGCCTGTCGAAGTTTTCTTGTCATGTGCAAGTACCAAGAGCCTCGTTGACCAAGCTAATATGCAAATGCAGTACTGTATTTATATCACAGCGTTGTGTAGATTACCATACCATTGTCGTTGATCCCCTACCAGTAAGGAACTGGTTTGTCCTGGGTAGGGTGTCATGTTCATTAAACATTGCTCTGTCGCACTGTGCAAGTACGTAGAAGAAACCTAGCTGAACTCCTGACCTTCAATATTAGCACAAGGCTGTGATGTGGTGTTTGCCACTTAAAGAACTTCAGAAGAAACGGGAGCGTGTCAAAAATGATGGGATATTTCAAAGAGCACACTAGGAGACGAGGGATGAGCATGCATACAAATCTTCATCTGCCACAAATGTTGAATGTGCTCCCCTTTCGGTTGAATTTGTGCTCCTTTTCATGATTTGATAATTGGCTTCTCAGTTTTCTTGGGAGTCAGCCGCAAGGGGGCCTCAAGAAATGTTTGCTGGCTGATGAAAAGTTGTGTATGTATGTGTTTGTGCATCATCTCCTGTTTTTTTTCTTTAAAGTATTCCTTTAACGATATCAACTGTGCTCTGGTGCCTCTTAGTGAATCTGGAAATATGTGGGTATTCTATACAAAGGCTGTTTGGTGTGAATCTTGCAATGCAAAGCAATATTGCACTAATAGTGTGTACTGCTATAAAACTGATTTCTGCATTGTCCGCAATGGCTGATGGAATGGGAAATCTATTCTAATTATTCTTTCAGGCGGCACACCTTTCGCTCCTTGGAGGCTCATCGCTGCAAGACGTTGTGCGCACTATCATGAAGCGGTGCATGTTGGATACGCTTGCTGAAAAGTACTGTATGACGGGAAGAAAGGGGAAATTACCTATGCTGCATCTCAAACTTTTTACTGTTGTGAGAGGTATTGTCATTTCACTAAATACTTGATATTCAATTTCTAACATTTTAGTTTCTCCTGTGACTATATCTGGAGTTAACACTGCTATATCTGGAGTTAACACTGACAATCACATGGCCCTGGCATAGCAATGTGATTGTCATGTTTTCCTGGGTGTTCTATTCCATCCCCCTTGGATAGAAATAGGAAGCTTAACATACCTTGTGTCATGCGACTGCAGGGGTCGCTCCAACCCTCGCTACGGAACTACACGGGTACTGTAAACATGCACATGCGCAGTTGACACCCAAAAGCCGTGGTGGGCTCTGCGGTCACATGGTATGCGGTATGCTAAAACTTACACAAGAAAGCAGGCACGCAGGTGTGCGAACGAGCAAGTGACCATCATGCAGTCAGTGTGAGGGCAGCAGCGAAATTAAGGATGCATTCATTGCGCGGGGGAAAAAAAGTAAGAATTTGACTGACCGAGAAGGGGGTGCGTATGTTTTATTATGCAAGTAAACATGGTATCTTGAGAGGAAGAAAAGATGTTAGTCATTTGCAGAACTACGAGTTTGTGTTTAACAGATTGTTTTCAGGGTCAAACCACCTATGAAACAAATGTGTTGTTTACTTGGGGTATAAGTGCTGGTGATGGCTGTGGTAACAGCAAGTCTTGTTAAATTACATTTCTTTTTTGATGTTTACAGAGGCAGTTCGCAAGTGCTTTGAAGTAAAAAAAAGGAATGGCGAGGAGGCCCTTGGTTCAAGACAGTGCAATTATGAAGGCCACTGCTGACTGGCTCAGATATGCACCAGCCCGTGTAAAAAAGAATGTGAGCTTTAGATATTTTCTGTTGCTGCATGTTTACTATATTTAGTTCCTATTTTGTTATCTTTCCCTCTCTTTCATATATCGGTGTTTACATATTTTTAAAGCAGGGATTGTCACAGGCCCAAGAGTTCCTTACTGCAGCCGAGGTTTGTAATAACCAATTTTGTTTGTTGCTGGTAGAAGAATCTGAGGAATAGTGAAATAAACTTTTTGCACTGCATAGGAACAGGGCCCATTTATAGTTGTGCACCAATTGGTTGCATGCTAGCTCTTTAACCAGCATTTCACCATCTAATATTGCCATGAAATTTGAGGGGCTAAGAGCACCCAATAGTGATTGTATTCCAAACCTTTAGGCACTGCTATTGCCCACTTCTGCCACCTGATTATATGGCTATCAAATATGAAGTGATGAAAACAGTAAAGTTGGCTGTACCCAGAGTCAGTTAGAGGCTAGTGAAAAGGAGACATTTAGATTAGTCAACTGCAGGCCTCAAAGTGACAACCTACTGGTCGCTGCCATGCATGACATAAGTACAAAAGCTGGCGGCGCCCTCTAGGGAGTAGCTTTTGGATTTCTGGTTGAACGATCTGAGCATCTCCACTGTGCTAGCCTCAAACCTAGAAGTTGCTTTCGGGTTGAACTATCTTGCACACAAAGTCCCTCAACCAGAAGGTAGAAGTGGGCAAGCTGCCAGGACTCTGAGGCCTTTGTGCTTCAGGCAAAGTGCTTTAAGTCACTCTGCCTTGTTGAATGTTGCAAAACTATGATCTGCTTTGCTTCTCTAGACTACTGCAGTTAAACCTCAGCTTTTAAGTTTTATAAGATTCATGAAAAAAATTTCATAAATTGATCAACCTTTGCCTCTATCATGGGATGTACACTTTTACTGCCAACATCCACTGAAAATAGTGCTTAGGGGGCACTACCCAACAACCTACTTTTTAACAGCCTGAGCAATTTTATGGAAACTTGCAGGGAGTAATTATGTTACTCCCAGGACCATCTGTGTCACTTAGGAAACCTATCATTTTGTAATAGATGGGAATTCTCCCTTTCTTATATCTTCGATGGAATTACGAATGCCCATGGCAGGGGGCTACGGAGTTGTGTTTACACTTCCCAGCTTTTTGTGGCAAGAACCGTGCACAAGTGCAAGTGACGCTTTCATTGTTTTTGCTGGTCATTGACAATTATGATCTTTTGCTGTCAGCGAGGGTCAATATGGAAAAATTAAACTTGTGGCCCCCTCATCAATTTCGCACAACAAATATACCGAAGGCATTTGTACTGCTTTATATAAAAACGATGGTATTCCAAGGATGAAATTTACTCCGAAAACTGGAGTGGGGAAAAACGTGAAACATGCTGAGAGTGTATAGGCCCCTGCCTTCTTTAGTACTGGTGCACCAAAAAATAACATAACAAAGTAACTACTAACTGGACATGAATGAAACTTTTTGCAAGTTTTTTTTTACTTTTTTAGATTGCTGACAGCCCATTATTAGATGTAGCCATGCAAGACTGACTCTTGACCTTGACAAAACTGATTTCGTTACTGTGAGACTAGAAATACAACTTACCATGTAGGCAAGAAGTTGTGAAGGCTGCAACTCTTCCATTATATCAAGCCTTTCATTACATAGAACAGGGGTGCACAACTCAAAAATGACGCGGGCCAAAAATTGTTTATCGGAAACTGCGCGGGCCGCCCTAGTGGGACACGTTACACCTTTTTGCTGCAGACAGGTTTTCAATATCTGGCGTCATCGCACTGGTTGCCGTCTTGAGCACATCTCGCAGTGTCATGGCCATCATAGAAATGGAAGACGCTTCTTTTGAGGGTCATCAGTGAGAACGTCTGCTCACAGAGATACGTGCTCCCAAAAAGTGATGCAAGCTTCAATGCGTGGTCCACAAGGTTCCGTACTTGCTCCTGTAAAGGCTTCTGTAGAAGTCAAGCAGCTGAGACTCACGATGCATACTCTTC